>VSMD01032752.1:0-127786 GCA_008750895.1 Mirza zaza
ATATGGGCCAGGCACGGTGGCTCACGTTTGTAATCCTAGCACTCTGGGAGGCTGAGGTGGGTGGATTGTTCAAGATCAGGAGTTCGAAACCAGCCTGAGCAAGAGTGAAACCCCGTCTCTACTATAAATAGAAAGAAATTAATTGGCCAACTAATTTTATATATATATATATATATATATTAGCCTGGCATGGTGGCACATACCTGTAGTCCCAGCTACTTGGGAGGCTGAGGCAGAAGGATTGCTTGAGCCCAGGAGTTTGAGGTTGCTGCAAGCTAGGCTGATGCCACAGCACTCACTCTAGCCTGGGCAACAAAGCGAGACTTTGTCTCAAAAAAAAAAGTTTAATAATATGATAATTATAAGAACAACTTATTCAGAGGTCAGATGCCAGAAGCTAGAAGGGCCCAGGTATAGGCAATAGCCCAGGGTCCTCTTCTTTGAGCAGGTAGCCTAGCTGTTTACCTGTTGTGACATGCTATTCTGTATACTTTCTCCCATGATTCTTCCCATGATCATTTCCTTCCTCAAATTCTGGACACATTTAAACACAGAAATATAATATTAAACAATTATTTGTTGAAGGCTTATGATATGTAATGCCAGGTGTTACTCATTGGTTTTACAGGGCTGGAAATGATAGATATTAATACTTCCTTGTGAGGCTTACAATCTGTTAACAGAAACAACAACCATTCCTTGATATCAAGGCAGGCTATGTTTTATACAAAAAACTTTACATGCATTATTATATATGACCCATTTTCAGGTAGACATTGCTATAACTATCTTATTGTTGAAGAGACTAAAATGTAAGTAACTTAAAACCACATCCTGTAGAAAGCAAAGACTTGGATATTCCTTGCTTTGATGCTATAATAGGTTTGGAGGCTACACCAAGTGTTCAGTTTTTGTCATATTGAGTTTTAGATGCCCATTGGACATTTAATTGAAAGCTTCAAGTAAGTAGCTGGAAATATGTACAAGAACCTCAGAAAAGAAGAATGTAAATATGAGTTATCAGCTCAGTGGAGGAATTTGGAGATGTCGGAATGAATGAACTCACCTAGGGTTGAACATGTAAGTCCTCTGAGGAGACTTATATACAATAGAAAGTGTCAGCTACAGATATTATATTTAATTGTTTTCCAATGAGGGATAGATGAAGTATTTTTTTAAAATTTTCCAAGCAATTCAAATACACAGATAGAATTGAATGCCATTATTAGAAAGACAGTGAAAAGATGAAAGAAAAGCAGGCTCAAAACAAACTCCAGAGACTTGACTCCAACGTGAGAATTCATGTACAGAGAAAAATGTAGCCAAAGAGAAAGATGAGCAGTGGGAAGAGGCAGATTTACCTTTCACCTGGGCAAGTTGGGGATAACAACAGTGTGACTAAAAATTTGAAGAATAACATTTGGAAATACAGATATGGTACTGAGTTCGGAGGGGAGGAAAAGGTATTCCCATCGGAATAAAATTTATGAACTATAATGAAAGGATTGAGAAATTATAGAAATGACCAATACAGATCAATTAGCTGCACGACATGTGTGGGCTTCAAGTTGCCAAACCACCCCCACCACCCCCACCCCCCACCCCCACCCCGCCCACTGCAGGCCCTGTTGGCCACATCTCACAGTCACACTAGGTTCTCATCCATAATGCAGAAAAAGGTGACAGTTAATTTATCCCATTGCATACTGTCCGGAAGTTTGATATCCACTCCATCTACTTTGTCCAATCATCAATTTAAACAAACTGACATCACTATATATTTCTTGCAATGAGCTGCCACTGATTGAGTGGGCAGACACAAAAGAATTCTCCAGATAGATGACTGGAATAGCTCAAGAAAAAGATCTCACACGGAATGCCTCCGGCGAGATGACTGGAACAAAGTCTCACATGGGACAATGGTGCTTATTTGATTCTTCTGTTTACCTGTTGCTCTGCATAGAATTTTTGCTTTGTTTGTATTTTTTCTCATATTTAAAGTCATAGTTTCTTTCATAAGGTAGGCCTCCCTTAAAATGGCAATGTTTAAGTTTGCTCATTACATAGGGTAATATTCCTTATGTACAAATGTCCATGATTTAAATCCCAGTTATGTCATTCATTAATTCTGATATTTGGGATACATTACAGTCACAATCTAAGGCTCAGTTTTCTAATGTGGGAAAGAGTTGGGTAAGAATAGAACAAATCTTATAGGGATTTCAAGAATCCCTGGTACCTTGCTAGGGCTCAATCGATGTTTATATTGTTATAATACTGTTGTTATTCATATTATTTCTCATTTATCTTAGTTTACAGGAAGTTTGAGATGAAATTATTTTCTGCAATGTACACAGTCCTGAGTTTGTGATAGAAATATAAAATGTATAAATAAATAGAAATGTCCGTGCTCTGGAGAAACATATCTCTGGTGGAAGGTACAACATACAAAGAAAGAGATAACTATAAGTTGTTTGGTGATTAGCAAAACACAGAAGTACGATGCACTATGAGACCACTCATATATTTGTTCATCACACAAATATTTTAAAGTGGTTCTCATGTGCTAGGACCCAAAGTACCTGGCACATGGTAGGTACTCAATCTGCAACATATGTACTAAATAAGCATATAGATCTCTATTTTAAGTCATTCAGTTAAGATATGTGAAAATTCTATATAGAAGAAAGATTCCATGTCTTATGCCACATTATAGTTGATAAGTCAACATTGAACATGAAACTCTAGAATAGAAAATTCCTCTGTCCCCTTTTGTATAACACTTTTCATTTTATAAGTATAATCCACTGGTTTGACCGTGCAAAGATAAAGTGTGAGGTGCCATTAACAGTGAGCTTTGGAGCCTTTTCATCAATATATTTTTGTCTTAGCATGAGAATAACATGGAAAAATTAAACCAAAAGTGCAAAAAAGACCCTTTCATTTTTCATTTGAGTTTATTCTGATCAAGTGAATGCCCTGTGTTTCAAGGACACCTCTCTGTCTCATGTCTCATGAGGCCACAATTACGCCAGTCTTCTTTCTGTCAAGTCCTCATGTTTCCCTCGCCTCTAAGCAAAGGGAGGATTTCTCCTTTTGTTTAAATGATTCCATGTGTCAGCTTGTCAGTAGCAGTGTGGAGAGTTCCCTCCTTTGACATGTTGTAGTCATTGCTAACAGCATCACCTCTAATTAGAACTATTAATTGAAGTTAATAGAACCACTGGCATGAATGAAAGACCAAGAGTTCTTGCTTGATGTGCAGGCTGAGTGTCAAAACTAACCACCCACCTGACCCCTGTGTCTGGAAACCCCAGTGTTTATGAACACACCTCAAAGATATGCATAGACATGACTACAGACCTTGGCTCCAGCTCTCTTTGCTGTATTGCTTGCTTTTGGTTTCCCTGTGGATCTAATCTTCTTCTGTTTGGTAAAAAGGCAAGGAATCATAATCATTTTAGAATCTTGGGGAATGGAAAAGCAAACTGGCCCAGCAAGGGTTGCATCCCAAGAAATGAAACAGTGAGGGAGGGCTCTGGATGTCATTTCCCAGTGGAGATATTAATACGTTAGAGAAGAATTATAGTACAGAACTATGACAGCACAGCACCTTGCCCCTTGATAGCCCCATACTTTCAAGAAACATTAAATATCATTAAATAACAAGTTAAACTATATTTCTTATGGAAAATCAGGGTTGCAGTTGCGAATGAGTTCTTTAATGCTTTCACCAACTCAACTCCTCAAGTTATTGTAAAAATAAGTTTTCTTTTGACTGCAGTACCTTTATTCGATTTGTTCATTCGTACAACAGCAATTTGACTTGCAAGCATGTGCGTTATTTATAGATACTGTACTTACAGTATGACCTGATAAGTTCTTGCTCTTTTGGTTGTCCCAGTTCTATTGTCAGGAGATTGATGAGCCATATAGAATTCCTTAGAATGTGCACTGGACTTTGGCCAGGTGCATAGTTCCAGGTTTAATTAGCCACATAAACATGAATCTATGAATCACTGAAGTTTTCATGGGATAAGAAGGTATACAGTTAGCTGCACCATCTATCTCACACAGAAATGACAAGGATAAAATCAGACAAAGATTCAAAAACAATTTATAAATTCTAATGTTTAATTCCTGACTACTGTTGTTGCTGCTGGGATTGACTGTATCACACAGTTTGTGTCTAGGTGGCAATGGTCAGGGGTCATCCATGCTCATAGACAGCTTCACCTCCAGTGGAGTGTACACTCAATGAAAAAGGAGGCTCTCCTTTAATAAGGACAGTCCTACTGATGACCTGCTCCTGGTATCCAATAGGAGGGAATGGGTGGTAATTAGGGCTCATCAGCCTCTCTCTAGTCACTGAGACTGTACAGGGCACCGTCTTAGGTCCATGCAGTGCCTAAAACATGATTAGTCAGTGAGTCGGTCAATCGACTCTCAGGATAAGCCTCCTGTTCTCAAGGCTTTTACAATGTTGTAGGTTAGTTCAGGGCTGGGGGATGAGGGAGGCTGGGGACTGCAGTTACCACACATACAAAAAAAAATTATTTAAGAACATTTCAATGCTAAATAGTGTTAGACTTTTCTACCAGGGTGTCACGCATTTGCTCATAATTTACTCAAATGTATAAATAAATTTATAAAAATGAATATTTTTCTTTAATCTGATTTTATTCAAAATGTGCATCCTCTGAGTATTAGAGAAAAACTCATATTTCATTCATTTTGATAAAAATCAATCAAAGTGTATCCTTTAATCATCCTTTTAGGAGGAGTGTCTCAGAAACCCACCCCTTTCCCATCCTCTCCCCTAATGGTGGCTTGTTCTTGTGATGCCAGGATGAAGAAGCTTTCTCATCCCTGCTGCTTCCTCAGGACCCCAGCTGGCATGACTGGAATGGATGCCCCGGTCTCTTCCTGAGGCCAGTGGTAGATGAGGTGGCCCCCTGACCTTTTATGGTGATGTTTAAGCGGGCAAGGCTGGAGTCCATGACATCAGCCATTTGCTATGGTATTAAAGTCATTGTACGGCAGCCTCTCCTCTTTGACCTCAGGCCTCTGCAGGTCATCTGCCTTTGACGCCTCCAACTCTCCACTGGGGCACACAGGAACCCTGATGTACATGCACCTGTGGTCAGTCATCCTAGGGATGCTCCAGCCAAGTCTTCCAGGCATCACCCTCATTGTGCCTACACCACACTGGGCGCCAAGCCCGGGTACAGGTGGGGATTCTCCCAGAGGTCACCAGGGGAGCACACGGAAGGAAGAAGGATGGCAATCCCAGCCACCGATGTTCTTGCTCTGCTCTGAGTTTCTTCTCCAAGACATCATCACCTGGGGTTTGGAAGTGTCATGTTTTTCTTTTAACTTCCTCTGTTTTCTAACCAAGACTTCTCCTAAAATGTGAAAGATAAATTAAATCAGGCTGATTTAGGAAAATTATATATTAGTCATGCTACTTTAGAGTAAAATAAGTCTCAACAACTATCAGTCAACTGTAGAGTCAAGGCTTATTATTTTGATAATAAGGCTAAGATTTGAATTGATGGTGTTTTGAAACCTTTACATGGGAGGAGATTATATGGGGTCAGCAACATAAGGAAAAAATGGGATCCAAGGAAAGACTGGTATTGTGTATGGTTTATTCAAGATATTTCTGAATACTTGCATGATGTCATGGAAAGAGTAACGTTTTGCATTAGTCATATAATCCCTAACCCCTCCAAGGTGAGTGACCTTGAACAAGTTCTTGACCTCTCTGAGCTTCAGTCTAATACTTTGCAGTAAAACCTGTTAGGATGGTTTTAAGAATTGCAGAGAATGCATTGCACAAGCCCTGACACACAGATTATTCTCTCTTCTCTTAGCTTTTCTTAGTAATGAATAGGAAATGATATAGGGGTGGATAAAAGATGAGAAGCCACTAACAAGAGCTATTCGCTTGCCCTCTTACAACATTTACAAAATTAATGCTGCCTTTTTACAAGTGCCTGTTCTAGCATAGAAATCAGAGGCTTAAAGAAACTGGTGATTTCAATGCATAGTTACCATCAACTTCCCTAAGCACTCCAAGTGCACTTCTGAAAATTATTCCCAGTGAACATGCTTTTCGTGTTCAAGCTCCTAATTGTGGGCTTATTTTGGAAAGCAAGTCAAGGACATTCATTAATGATATTTCAACTGCACAAGCACCCTGGTGACATGTGACAAATCAATTAGAAAATTATGCAGGAAATGCCTTGCCTGGGGAGGATATCACGGCTTTTGTGAAAGAGCATGTGGCTTGGATTAACCACATCCTAACCCTATGGTGGTCACCAAGTTCCATACCTTTAGTTCCTATTCTGTGCACCATGGCTGTGCTTATCACATGGACTCTATTTTCTGATGTTTTAAGAATTAAATGAGAGAGAATTACAAGAACCTAATTGGTTAGTTTTGTAAATGTGTATATAAATATAGGATATACGAAACACATACATAAGACTTCCCTCTGATGCTAAATATATTGGCTAACATTTATTAGATATTTATTGTCAACTATAATACTATTTGCAGATTTGCAAACAATTACTCTGGTTGCAATTTTTAAAAATTAATGATGACATGTAACACAATTAGAAACAGGATGACCACATAGGAAGCAAATTTATTTGGTGTTTTTAACAGAGTGAAGGGTCTTAATGATGGATAGGGGCATAGGCACTGAAAGAGTTGCAAGAGGAAAGAGAAATTAAAGGAATATTCAACGGTATTCTATCATGTGAGCAAATGCAAAGAAGACAGTAAATAGATTGGCCCTGGGGTTAATGAGATCAGACTAATTGAAGCAGTTGCTTTCCAGGTATTGGAATAATGGAGAATTGTCAGATTGAAACTGGTCATGTTGGAGCAAAACTTCCAGTTGGGGAACTTAGTCCCCACAGTAGACACCTTAGGGGCTAAAGAGCAATGAGCAGTCATTGATCCTTGGTAAGTGAGGTAGTGACAATATTAAACTGAATGCCGGTGTGATAGAGTAGAAGGAATTTTGGAGTCAAAATAGCTGCACCCCACAACCAGTCCAGGTTGCCAGACACAAAAGTATCTCAGAATTATCACTCAGCAAAAGAAACACTGTGATGAGGATGCTCACAAAATATGGAGCAGGGTCATATTTTGGGGGTGGGTGGGGTGCAAACCTTGTTCCAGATTTAGTGATAAAAGCAGAATCTTAACTCATGAATAGAAATTACTTGGGCTAAGAAAGGTAGACAGCTTTTATTCCAGAAACACATATGAGCACATTTTGCTCAGAAAAGCATAAGTGAAAGTCCAGAAAATGCATGGGAGTTTCAAGGAAAGAAGAGGAAGTGATTATCTCAGAAGCCTCCTGGTTTAGCAGCAGTGGTCCACGTGGCTGGAGAAGCAGGGTTAGACCAGGCCAAACAAGACTTTATAGAAATTGAAAAGAGGCCTGAAGATTTTTCCCAAATGTTTTGTCCACATGTGTCCCTCCCACAGCAATTTCTCTGATTTAGTTCTAATTTTGCAAGGTGAAAATCCATCAGCAACCATTTTCAAACCCCATACAAATCTGCTTCTGTCCCTCCTGCCTGAACTGTCATAAACCCAGCATGAAATCTGATTTGTTATATTCTCAGAATTTTTTTTTCTTAAGGCAATACAGACTGCTCAAGAAAAGTAATGACTAAAAAGCACCTTCTCCCCCAAATCTCTTGTCAATAGAAGAGGAAAAAAAAATAGAAAGAAAGAAAAAATACCTTCCTGGCACAGATATTGTAAATGGAGCCATCAAAACTCCCTCTGGGTTTTTATGATAAATATATATACAAGGCAGGTATTTTGGTGAGAAACTATTTCTATTTTAATGCAAGAAAAAAAAGACCAATACAGCAGTCTCCTGCCTCTTAATTCTTATAATATGTTGTCTCGCTTTGCTCACCTTCCCTTTTGTGTTAGGACCAACTTTTAAAATGTTAGTAACATGCATTTGGCCCAAGTTAGGCCTTGGTTCAAGGTAAAACCTCAGAATGTGGTTTCCATATAATACCCAGAATCAGCTCTATGACAACCAAAACATGCTGCTATTCTATGCTTTGCTTTCCTGGTAAATTTATATAAACTGATAAGCCTGGAGCAGAGATTATTTCTGCCCCTACCCCTAGAACCCACAAAATTGTCATCTTTATTTGGAAATCCCATAGGGTAGAGTCTAAATATCATTACTCCCGTTGGCATTTCTAGGATTTCCCAAGTCTGAATGCAGAACTGATTAATAATGTATCTCCTCAAAAAGACAAAATATGCCAAAGTTATTGGAAGGTCTATGATCAACAAAGGCAGAGGCAAATGGTTACTTTAGAAGGTGAAATTCTTCTTTCTGGTCACTTTATTTATTCTGTGAACAAAACTGGAAAGACGGAGGGGAAAGGAAAATTGCATACAACCTCCTTTTGTCTACTTCTGTCCTTTTGCTTCATGGCAAATTGGACTCCCAGAAGATGATAGGCTGGCCTGATCAATATTTGATCTCTTGGAAAAGATGAGCAGGTAGTCAAAGTCCTTTTTGGGGATTTCTAAAGCGAAAGAATTCTGGAAAGATATTTCACCTTGGAGTAACTTGCTCATAGCTTTTCATATGCTCAGGAGCATATTTATTGTTTTGGCCTGCGATAGGATTCCTAGATGCTGGGCCGTCCTTTCCAGTTGTTGGACCCTTAGCTCAGACTAAGGTACTTGAGTTCTCCCCACACAGGTTCTCAGTCTTCTGGTACCCTGCCAAGACAGATTGTTCTTAGTCTGTATTATTGGTAAGTCTCCATGTAGGAAATCACAATTCTAAATTATAGTTAACGCTTTTAGCTATTCTCTATTAACATCTTAGTTTATTCACATATGTGACTGTACACCCATCATATATGGATATATACACATGGTGACACACATGTTTGTGCATGTGCATACATGTGTGCATGCATGTGTGTGTTTGAGAGAGAGTGAGAGACAGAGACAGATGGTTATAGGAACAAGGGGAAAAAATGATGACATTCTTATAAGGTCAACATTCATGAAAATAATGAGAAACAGATGAATTTAAGAAATACAAAGAAATAGTATGCTAGAATAGTATACTAGAATCTGTTCAGTAATTAAATGTGAAAAGTGAAGGGGAAAGCTAATACACCAACTGAAATAGAGTATGAGGGAAGGTACATTTGGGTGAAGTGTAGAAAATAAATTTATTTTTGATTTTTGAAATTTCAGAGCTTATTGTGAAGAAACTACTCAGACAGAGATGTCCAGGTGTCTATTAAATAAGTGCCTCTAAATTTTAGGGAGAAGGTCTGAGCTAGAAATAATGATTCTAGAGTTACCAAAGTATAACAAAGTAGTTGAAAATAGTGTACCAAGTAGTTAAAACCTCTTCAGTGTACGTGATGGCACATATGTGAGACTCTGGAAAAAGTAGGAGGAAGAAAGCAAAAGTAAACAAAGATGGAAGTGAATCAGAAGAGAGAAATAGCCAACACACCAAGAGGTAGGGAGCGCAGTCAATTGGAAGGGTCTACCATGAAAAATAGTTAAGAGATGTCAAGGACTGAACCTATCTTTATTTAAATTTTTATATTTTGCTTCTCATGAATTTTTTCCATCAATTTTAATTTCTTAAAGTATAGCATTAAGACATATTTATCTTGAGTACTGATTTCTTTGGGAGACACTCCCTAAAGTTTTACACCTGAAACAAGAGCCTTATTCACTTCATTCTCCTCCAGCTCTATCAGTAAGCCCAAGTCATTTTGTTTCTAGAAAGAACATTTTCAGTGGAGAAGGGGACAAAAGCCAGACTTCATAAGCTTAGTTGTAAATAGAAGGGAGTGAGGAAATGAACCCATATAGTACAGACTACATTTTTGAAAGATCTACAGATTTAAAAGCAAGGATGGCATACTTCATGCTAAAAGAATCTCCATGATCAGCAGAAAATAAAAGAAGATTCATGTTCACAACACAGAGCAACAACTTCTGAGGCTGCCCTTGCACTCTAAGTTCTACCATCCTCAGAAGAGTCATAAAACAATTTTCTGACACATTTACTCCCTCTGTTAGCTGAACCAAGAGCCTGACTTTCCCATTTGAGAAAAGGGCAGAGAAATCTCTCAGAAAAATTACAACAATGGCCCCCAGAATTGAAGATGGGGTATCCTTGCTGAGAAAAGGTGCTCTTCTGAATGGCAAGGAGACACTCTTCCCTAAAGCAATGCAAATTGAGCTGTCCAAAACATTCATTTCTCATACTGTTTTTGAAGCAAATAGTCGTTTTGTCCACTCTTGTGTCTTCATGCTAATTTATCAGTTGATGATGTTTACATCTTTACGTGCAACCAGAATTCCCTTCTGAAATTTAATTCTCAACCACCAACCTTCTCATGGGTATATCTACTTATACAAGAAGAGAGAAATAGCGAACACACCAAGAGTCAGGGAGCACAGTTGATTGGGAACGGTCTACCATGAAAAATAATTAGAGATATTCAGGACTGATTCTATTTTTACTTAAATTTTGATATTTTGCTTCCCATGGATTTTTTCCATCAAGTCCTATAAGTCCTATAGACCCCTCCTTCTCAACATGGCTATGCTTGAAATTGTCACTTATCTTTCCATAGAAGTGACTGTGCATATCACCTCTATATCAGGATATGCAAAGACAATCTAATTATTTACCCACTGATTCCATTTGTCTTTCTTCCTGAGCCCACAGTTTGGTTAACATTGCCAATTTTCCTCACAGTTTGGGGTGGACATGTAAATTCTCTGGCTAGTGAAATGTAGGCAGAAGTGACATGCACAGATGTGATATCCTTTACTTCTATGACTGCATCATTAAAACAACAATAGCAGCTATTGGTAGCCCACCATATAATATAAATATATGGTTAACCTTTAAATCTGCTTAATATGTGGTCTCCACGTATTAAGAGAAAGGAAGCCATAAAGGAAATATCTACTGTGTTTCCCTGAAAATAAGACAGGGTCTTGTATTTATTTTTCCTCAAGAAGACACCTAGGGCTTATTTTCAGGGGATGCATTATTTTCCCCCCAAAGCCTCAGTTTGCAGCACGCACAGGATGGCCAGGACCTGACAGGGGGAGCCGACCTTGTTGGTGGGGCTGCCGGCACCTTTCTGGTCACCTCTGGGATAGTAGCTGTCACGATGGGGCAGATGAGAAGGGCTGCTCTTCTTTACCACTCTGCAACGAAATGCCTGGGTTGTGCAGATACACTGTGTAGCTACACCCATCACTAGGTCTTATTTTCATTTTGGGGGTAGGGCTTATATTGCACAAATCCTTAGAAATCCTGCTAGGGCTTATTTTATGGGTAGGTCTTATTTTCGGGGAAACACAGTAATGCCTTAAAAAATTTAAAAATACACAAAGAAAAATCTCAAAAGATTTTCTTGAAAATTTCTCAGTTGAATGTTTAGATCCCAAAGACTACCACACATTTGGCTCTAGTTCTGGGAATTTCCTCTGCTGTTGGAGAGAACATTATAGGGAGATATTAAGGCCAATAACAACAAAAGAAAAAAAAAAAGTGGCCCTATTCTCTACTTTTTTTTTTTTTTCCAACTCTTGATCAAATGCAGAGGATCCAGAGAAGATGCAGAGGTTCCTGGGGGTGATGGAGCCACAAGATGAAGTGAACCTGGGTCACCAAATCACCAAGTAGAAAACATAACCCCAATTGTTCCCAGTGCAGTGAGTAAAAATAAAGCCAATATTTTGTTAAGTCACTTGATTTAGGGGTTGTTTGTTATAGCAGTTTAAGTGCTTAATACATAGGGTGCTATGGAAACTGAGTATCCAATTGAAGAAATGAGTGTTACTCCCAAATTCTGTCCTTTCTTAACATTCTACATTTAATTAATTCTTTTAACTCTGTAACATCCATTCAATTTGTTTCCATTTCACTTCACATTGGTCACGTCACTACTATGTCTGTCTTCTCTAGATTATAACAATAGTCTCCCAACTGATATCATTGTCTGTAGTAGACTGTCCAATAGAAATGTAACACAAGCCACATAAATGATTTTAAATTTTCTATTAGTCCTATTTTAAAAAAGAAAAAGTATAGACACAATTACTTTAAGTATTTATGTGACCCAATACATTCAAAATACTATTTCAACTTGTAATAAATATATTTGTGATATAGTTTACATTTTTGAATAGGTCTTTAAAATCTGGTGGGTATTTTATATTCATAGCACATCAATTCAGACTAGATGTATCTCAAGGGATTGATAACCACACATTGGGCAGCACTGTTTGCTATTTCGTTTTCTTCTGAATAATCCTCTACACTATAGCTGGAAAACAGTGTTTAATAATTATACTCTCAGACTCTAGAATTGAAAGGGCTCTGCTAACTAGGCCTTCATCAACAGATGCTTTTATAACAAAAACTTCAAGGTACTTTTTAAGCAAATACACATTCAGGACAAGCCTTATCTCTTACCTCCTTTCAAGCTGCATAGAAGGGCTTGTATTGCTGATTTCAATGAAGCAATCTTTTGTATTTCCAGTTTTCTCAGTCATCACTTTATCCTTGTGGTCAATTCCAAGTGACTTTCCAGTTCTTCTCATAAAATTATCTTCTTTGCCTTCTGTCTACTGCACAGATACGTCCCCCAGCCCAGAACATATATCCGTTTCCACACACCCTTCACAAGGCTGTAATAGTTAGTATAGTTTTTGTTCATAAAAATATCTGGCAAAGTGGCTTAAATAATAGTGCATTCTTATTTCACATGTCAGGGATTTCTGAAAGTTCACGACCAGTAAATTCACAGCTCAAGAATGACACCAGTGCTCTTTGTTGATGTCTTCAAAATTCATTTTTCTTCCCCCTCATTGTTAAAAGGTTGTTGCCACAACCCCAAGCATCACATTCTCAGACAACAGCATAGGAGAGTAGGAAGAGATGTTGGGGCTAAACCTCTATGCGTAATTCTTATTATTAAGAAGAAAACATTCCCCTGAACCACTCCTGAGATATTTTTTCAGGCCTGTTTGCCAGAATTATGTTGCATGCCCATGAAATAGCTGGAAGGGAGGTTATTAATGCAAACATATGGCATTTCGATTCTATGGTGGGAGGTGAGAAGTGCAAGTCTGAAGGAATGGGGAGAGATTGTTGAGTCTTCAGCCAACAACACTGTCTAAGTTATTCCTAAACTTTGGTCGCTCATGGGTCTAATCAGATAACAACAGCTCTGAGTTCTCCATAAAACTTCATTTTCCAATTGGGATTAGTGCCACTCACCTTTGCTTTCATCAAACCCTGTGTCTGTCATCATTGTACCTCTTATGATACTGTACTGAAATTGCCTGAGTACGTTTCTTCCTCCCAATGAAGGGTGAGCTCCTTAAAGCCAATGAATGTCACCGAATGTTTCTGGATCATTATTATATGAGCACCACCTGATATATTGCTTGGAATACAACAGATATTTAAAAATATATAGAATTGAATGTTTTCAAGACACATTTCACTTCTAATTTGACAGCATTTGGATTACATACTGAGGGATAATTTGTCTCCAGATTTTGATTTTCTGACTTGCATTTTAAATAAAAATAATATGAAACTCCAGAAATAATTTGTTCTGGGTCCCTGCATTTAATCATTTCATTAGTCTCACTAAAGCAATAAATTAACTCAGGTCTCCGAGAGAGGCTTACTCTAGCAGTTTGGGCTCGCTGCAGGAAACATAAACCCCTCTAAGTATTTTAAATAGAATTTGAATTAACAGAAGGAATTATGTGCTTATGAAATCTTGGAAGGATTGAAGAACAAGAGTCATGAGTTTGCAGCAATTAAGGTTAGAATACATTCTGCCACAGGGACTGGAGGATCAGGAAGTGGCTGAGAAAGATGCCATCACTACCGCAGCAACTGCTTCTTGGTAAATAATCACATGGCCATGACTTGACTTGCCTGCAGAAATGACAGCAAAAAGATGACCTCCTCCTCACTCATCCTATCTGAATCACTTAAGTGCCTCTAATTGGTAAAACCAAATTTTCATCAGAAGCCTGGCTGTTATAGAGCCAAGAAATGTTTATTTTTCTTTCCAGCCTCTGTTGTATAGAAAATTGCAGAGCGAGATGAGAGAGTGGATGCTGTCAACTGACCAGAACCAATGTACATGCCTAGAGTCATTCACCAATAATTGGTAGGTAAGGACCTGATCTTCTAGTAGACAGTCATAGCTAATAATGCTGATATTAAAGGAACTAGTACTATGATAGCTCTCGGTTTTCATGACACAACAGGAAGATTTCTAGGGTAGAAGAACTACACAGTAAAACCAATCTCAGGTTCCTCGGGTTATCCACTTACAGATATTCTTGACCCAGGAACACTTGTTTTTCTTTTCCCAGTTAGTGTGGCTTTGCTGCTCAGATGGGACGATCACAGCACACATGTGCTTAGTCAGAACCTTCAAAGTTGGATGCTACAGTGTACTTATGATGACTAGGCAAGGTATGGAATATGTATAAAGCAATCCAAGTGACATTTTTGGATCTAAAAATCATCTATGTTAATTTGGCGTTTTGGAAATTACATCACAAGGAAGGAAGAAAAAAAAAATCACAATTAGAAGGTATTCTAATTGAGATTCAGATAGCTGATAAGGCCTCGCAAAAACCTGGGTGGATACAGTCATCATATTTATATCACCTGGTTCGATTTTTACCTGTGATAACACCAAGCCAAAGGGAAGATTCTACAATGAGTCATTTCTAGCTCTGAAGTTGTATGGCCATGAGCTGTGGCCAACGAGGAGAGAAGATACACTTAAGCAACTGATTTGTCAAGGGCCTGAACTGACATCATCATTGAGAGCCCAGAGGTGATGCTTTAGAGTGCTCTACCTTTCTGTCCATGGCCTTAAGTCGTAAATCTGTCAACAAAATCATTCTGACCTGTCTTTGAAATGCTGCTCATGTCTGTACACACTAGATACATTCTGATGTATCTAAGGATGGGCCAGACATGGGATAGATCATCCAAGCTCATATCTTGTTTATTCAATTATTCATTCATTCATTTATTAATTGAAACTCTGATGATTCAGTACAGAAAAATAATGTTTTTATTATTTCAAAATATTATGGGGGTAAAAACATTTTTGGTTACATGCATCACATTTGTTATGCTTGAGTCAGGGCTATCAGTGTGCCCATCACCCAGATAGTGTTCATTTTACCTGTTAGGTAGGTTTTCACCCATCCACTCCTCCTGCTTGATTTCTACTGAGTTTTACTTCCCTCTGTGCAAATGTGTGCTCACAGATTAGTCCCAATTTAATAGCAAATATATGTGGTGTTTGTTTTCCCATTCTTTAGATCCTTCACTTAGGATAATGGCCTCCAGATCCATCCTAATATGTTGCAAAAGACCTTAATTCATCTTTCTTAATGGCTGAGTCATATTCCATAGTATACACATACCACATTTTGTTAATCCACTCATGAATTGATGGGCACTCGGGTTGATTCCATATCTATGCAATTGTGAATTGCGCTGTAATAAACATTCAAGTGCAGGTGGTTTTTCTTTTGATAAAATGACTTCTTTTCCTTTGGGTAAATACCCAGTAGTGGGATTGCTGAATCAAATGGTAGATTTACTTTTAGTTCTTTGAGGAATCTCCATACTGTTTCTCATAGAGGTTGTACTAATTTGCAGTCCCACCAACAGTGTGTAAGCATTCCTTTCTCTCTCCATCCATGCCAGCATCTATTGTTTTTAGATTTTTGATAAATGCTATTCTAACTTGGGTAAGGTGATATCTCATTGTGGTTTTAATTTGTATTCCCCTAATGATGATTAGTGATGTTACATTTTTTTCAAGTGTTTGTTGGCCATTTGTCTATGTTCTTTTAAAAGCTTCTCTTCATGTATTTTGCCTATATTTTAATGGGGTTGCCTGTTATTTCTTGCTGATTTTCTGGAGTTCTTTGCAGATTCTGCTTATTAGCCCTTTATTGGATATATAGTTTGTGAATATTTTCTCTGATTCTATAAGTTGTCTATTTACTCTGTTGATTATTTCCTTGGCTGTGCAGAAGCTTTTTAATTTAATCAAGTCCCATTTATTTATTTTTGTTTTTCTGTGAATGCTGTTGGGGTCTTCTTCATAAATTCGTTGCCTGAGCTGATATCTATAAGAGTTTTTCCAACATTTTCTTCTGGAATTCTTATGGTTTTATACCTTAGATTTAAGTCTCTTTCTACCTTGAATTAATTTTTGTGAGTGGTGAGACATATGAATCCTGTTTTATTCTTCTCATGTGGCTATTAAATTCTCCCAGCATGCTTTATTGAATAGGGTTTCTTTTTCTCAGTGTATATTGTTTAGACAATGCATTCTCTATATCAGTCATTCCATTCTTTATATCAGTTCTAGAGATTTCTTAAAGCAGAAGTCTAATATTTTAATATTTTGTTCAATTATTTGTATCAGACACTATGCCAGAGACAAGAGTCTAAATTTCAGACAACCAAAGTCCCTGCCATGAAGAAATTCACAGCCCAAGCAAAGATACCATGTAACAGTTAAGAAGATGAGCTCTGGCAAGAGACAAATGCTCTACTTAGTAGCTGCATGGCCTTGGCAAGTTATTTAACCTTTGTCTGCCTAAATTTCCTCATATGTAAAATTAGGGTGATAACAGTAATAATAATGCCTACCATTTTAGCATTTTCACAAGTTCAGGGGTTTATTGAGTGCACATGCCTATGTGCCTGGTATAATAAACATGATTTTACATTTGTTACCTTTTATAATGTTGTCCGTACAAGATTATTGTGTAAATAAAATTATCTCTGATTTTCAAGTGAGACAACTGTCTTAAAGTTGTTTACAAAAAAAAAGACAATATAACTTAGTGATTAACATTTTATGTGCTAGAAATAGTCAGCAAATATTAAATACTTAGCTCCAAAACTTTTCAGTATTACTTTAGGCAAGATCTTAATTTTCCTGTGCTTCAGTTATCTTACCTGTCAAATACCAATAAATATAGAACATTACTCTTAGAATGGCTACAAGGACAAAACAAGTAAGTTCATGACATTACTTAGGACAGTGCTTGGTGCTTAGTAAGCCCTCTAATATCAGTTACTGTCATATAACTTGCCCCAAATCCTCAATGTTGTCTTGGGGTTTGGATTTGTACCTAGACTGAGCTGGGTGCAAGATCCCTGAAGTCATTCTTTTTATAGCATTGCATTAGTAGCTTTCCAATAATATTTTCTTGTTCACTAGGGAGGATAATTAGCAATACATCTAGGCCAAATATACTGTCAGATAGATAGCATAGATGAAACATAATGTTCCAAACTTGAAAAGACTAACATCTTGGAGGGACCTGAAAAATCCAGGACCATCCTACTAGATGCTATTCTTTGCTATAGTGTCTGCTAAATAGGTACACAGTGCATAAATGCACAGTGCATGCCAATTTAAAAAATAAGTTGTAATCGTTAACTGTGAAAGTGTACTTAAAAATGTCTATCAAATAAGTAAATCAAGACTGAGAATTGTCCAAATGATATTATTTTGTTATGTCTAAAAATTTACTTCCCTTAATGAGTAATTTGTTTATTCAGAATTTCAATTTTCCTTGAGTAAAATTTCTAACTTTTTTGGAGAATTTTTATTCTATCAAAGTTATCAAAAATATTGTTTTCATATTTACATGAAATTCTCTTACTGGTTTAAATTTCAGCTCTAAAAATAATTGTCTCCTTTTCTTTATTCCTAATTTGTAAAAAGTTGTATTGAAATGTGCACACAGAAAAGAGTTAATACATAGAGCTCAAAGCATCATCACAAAGTGAACACACCTGGTGACTAGTAACCAGTTCAGAAATATGACATCACCAACACCTCAGAATTGATCCCATGTGCCTTCTCATTTATCACTTTTTCTCCACTCCTCAAGATAATTATTATCTTGAGTTCTAACACCAAAATTGGAGTGACGATTTTTTGTTTACTTTTATATAAATAGAATTATATGTCACTTTGTTTTGCCATTTTCTTTTGTTAAAAACAATTTATCTATATTTATGAACATTGTGTGGCAAAACTTCGTGAGTTTGATTTACATTTCCTTGAAGATGGAATATTTATTGGCCCATTGGAAATCCTCTTTTAGTGTAGGCTTGCTTGTGTCTGGTCTCCCATCATTAATCGAGTTATAATTCTTTTTTGTTACTGATTTGCAGGTGTTTTTTATGTATATTCTGGTTAGTAGACTTTTGTTGGTTTTAAGTATTCGGAAATATTTCCCTAACTTTGCAACTTTACCTTTCACTCTTTCAATAACATATTTTGATTAATAGGAGTTCTTGATTTTAGTAGACTAACATATTCTCTTAGGGTTGCTATTTTTTCTTCTACTTAAAAATCTTTTTTTCCTGTCTTATTGTCTAAAATGTAAGCTGTTTTATATTTCATATTTAGATGTAGGAATTAGGCTAAAATTTATTATTGTCTTTAGCATGAGGTATGGATATGCTATAATATTTTGCAATGTTTATATCTGGTTGTTTCAGTAACGTGTATTGAAAAACCTATCCTCTCCCATTGTTCTATAACACCACCTTTATCATAAACCAATATACTTTCTAAGTGGGACTAATTTTCAATTCTCTAATCTGTTTTATATTTACATAATATTGATAGTTTTCTATATATATTACAAATATATACACACACATACAGAATCTATGCTTGTGATTATACCACATAGTCCTATTGCTGTAACTTTCTAAAAAGTCTTTGCACTGAGAAGAGTAAAATATCTTATTTTCTTGTTCTTCAATTTTGTATAGACTATTCCTAGGCTTTGCATTTCCACATACTATATAAAATTTAGTAGTAAAACCATCTGTACCTGTAATTTTAAACTACAAATCAGTTTATTTAAGAGAAATAAGACTATATTTTCTACTTCTATCAGTGTTAATAACCAGTGTTTTTGTAGGAATATGTTTATTTTGTCTAAATATTCATATTTTAACATGAATTCACTTATTATATTCTTGAATATTTTTATGGATGACAAAGTAAAGTTCTTTTTTATTTCCGAAATTTAAACTCTTTATTTATTTTTTTGGTTTTGACATGGCTTTATCATGAAAAACTTTACATAAAATAAAATGCTCAAATCTAAAATATTCCAGTTCATAGACTTGATAATTTTACTCACTCATAAAACCACTACTCCAAAAAGACAAATAATGTTTCCTTTACTTCAGAGAATTCCCCCAGGCCATTCTTTTTTTTTTTTTTTTTTAATCAAATTCCCCACATAGGCAGCCTTTCACTGATTATATCAGCATAGATTATTTTTTGTCTGACCTTGGATGTTATATAAATGGAATCACACATCACACAGAGTATAGTCTTTTGTGTCTACTTTCTCTCACTCAACATACTACTTTTTGTGATTTGTTCATATTATAGTATATATTAGCAGTCCTTTGCTGAATAATACCTCATTATAAGAATATACCATCAATTGTTTATCCACTATCTTGTTGGTCACCTTGGGCTATTTCTAGATTCGGGCAATTATACATAAGCCTATTATAAACTTCCTTGAACAAATTATTTATTGAATATGTGTTTATATTTCTAACAGGTGAATGCCTAGATATAGATTTGCATATTTCCTGTATCATAATGCAGATGCATGTTTATATTTATAAGTGTGTGTGTGTGTGTATTTGCCAAACAGTTCTTCAAAGACATTGCACCATTTTACATTCCTGTTTGTAGACTCCCAGTTGCTGTTTGTGATGTGGAGAGCTAGAGAGAACATTGCTCTCACCTTGCAAGACCAGTGACTGACTACAAGTCCATGATTTGTGTGAACCCATGAGAGGTAAGGTCACAGGAGTATGATGTAGTCTGAACTCTACAGAGAGACAGGTACCTGTTCATTGTTATACCCTCTGAGATTTTTCTTTGTTTGTTATGCAGAAAATTGAAACAAGGGACTTGGTGTATGAAAGGAATTAAAAGGAGAAGAAATTCAGCAGAAATTGAAGCTCTCTGTCAAGAAACTAAGCACACACATTGTCCAGAATCAGAGAAGCTGAATTAAGATCCTTGAGGAAGGTTGAACAATTGCAGGCTCAAATGCAGCAGAGGTGAATCAGTAGATCAGAAAAAGTGTGTGTTTGCTATGAAGTGGCTGCTTCCTCCCTTTCACCTTCCAACTACTGGGAGAGAATCTCTGAAAACTGAAGACATACTAGAAAAGTCATTCTAAAGATTGTAGTTCAGCCTAGCCAACTTGACACATCAAAAAGTCATCACAACAGACTTTATTAAAATGCATTCATCATCAAAATACAAAAACAAACAAAATCGAGTGGTATAACTCTAATGAATAATTCACTTACACTACAAAGAATATCTGCTATGTTAAACTTCTTGTTTTCAATTTTGTACTTTTAAAAAAAAATTAAGCTATGCCTGAAGTCTCTAGATGATGAATATAATAGTTCACTAATGAAATTGCTAGTGTCATCTTTATAGCAAAAGATAATTTTGTCAGCCCTAATAGCTCTTTTAGAAAAAAAGATATACTATTGTCCCATAAAGGGATACATTTCAGGAAGGAAAAAAAAGAAAGACAAAGAAAACTGACTCATGCATAGTGCCAAAATGTGCCTGTAACTATGCTAGGAACCAGGGAGTGCAGGGAAATGTTCAACAACAAGTGTTCCTATCATCGAATCAACAGATACAGTACAGAACACTCAGATAAGCAACACGGTTTTTGTTGTTTTTTATTTTATTTTATTTATTTTTAGTATAAGTGTGTTCCAAATACTGTATGTCTAATGCACTGGTATTTCAGATAAGCAATACACATATACACGCACATGTCCCAAATATTGCAGAGGACGTACTTACAGTAAAAATTTATTTGGGGTAATCTTAAATTTAAATATAACTGCATCTATATTTTTATTTGCTAGATCTGGCAATCTTATTTGAGTACAAGAAAGCACTGATGTGTAGTGTTTTCCAATTTGTGTGATGTAAATATATTTGTGGTATAAATACTCTTAACAATACTTTTGTGACCAACATTATTATATCCATTTTACATATTATTTAAGAATAGATTAGTAAAATAAATGTTTGGGTAAGAAACATGCCTTGGTTGACATAACTAGCATTACAGAGTGATTTCAGTCTCAGGTCTGATGACAGAGCTATATTCTTTTAAAAAATGTGACTTGCACCGCCTGGTTGATCTGTCTGTGCTGGTACTAAGCATACTTTACCATAAGAGGAGATGATGCATAACTAAGAACTCTTTTGTGACTACCTATCAAGGTTATATAACAGTATGTTTCACCTCCCTAAAAGAAACACACTGCGCTTAAAGTGTACTAGATGAGAAAAAGTACAGCTAGATGACAAATTAGAAGACGCCAGCCAGTCATACCCTGGATTAGAAGTGCAACTTTAGACAAGCTGCTGAGCATTTCCGAATCTCAATTTTGCCCAATTAGATAGCAGTTTTTCTAATAGTAAGTGCTAATCCTATATAGCCCCTTGTTAAGAATGTTCAAACAAAAACAACAACTTAGTAATTAAGAAGGAATGAAACATGTAAAAGCATAAAATCGTTAAGAATATCCAAAGTTTAATTCATAAACATGCCTTATTCAGACTTTTTTATATAAATAAAACAATGGAAACAACCTAAATTCCTAACAAAAGTGACTTTGTCAAATGAAAGATAGTATATTTAAAGAAAGGCATTATTCTGTTATTAAAATGGCTTTTACCTCATCCTATTAATAACTGAATTGAGTATATCTTAATTGAATGAAAGCTAGACACAAAATTGCATGTACAACATTTCTACCATCCCTGCAGCTCTTGACATATAGTAATCATATCATAAGTATTTGTCAAGTGAAAAGTGTAAAATAGAAAAAAAACTATGAAAATATTAGATATTAAATCCAATCTTCAGTTTATGAGCTATATATTTATATGTTTCTTTTTGTTTTTTATGTATTTGTTTTCTTGAATTGAATTAATATTTATTTCATTATAAAATATAAGTTATAACAACCTAAAAATAAAGCTAACTAAAAATACTGATGGTTAATCCACTGTATAAGAATATTCAAATAGGGGGATAGCTGTGTAGCTATGATAGTTCAATAGTAATCATGTGTCTCAATTATTCTTTGTGGTCCTCATGCCCATGTAAAATGTCCATGTCATCACATTGTCTCAGGGCCCAAGAAAAGCCCAGGTCCCTAGACTCCGTGTTATACACAGGTTTGGCTCAGTAGTGTGGCTGGCCACACTTGGGTAGAGCTTGGTGTTAGCTCCCTTCTCTTCCCCTTCTAACTTCTCTTATTTTCCCTGGAGATCTCTGATCTCTCTATATTTTTGTGTATTCTCTCAGTTCTTCCTCTCTTCCTCTCCTCAACTTTATCTGACCTTTGGGATAAATATAATTTGATCATCAAGCAAGAATCAAAATCTTTCTGTTTCTGTGCATGTTTGTTCCTTCTAAAGGTACTCTGGGGTGCCCATGGGGATCCCTGCAGAAGGGCAACAGCAGCAGACAGAAACTGAAAGGCCGAGAAAACAAGCAGAGACATAATTTGAGATATAAATCTGCCCCCAAACCACAACAAAAACCTGGAGAAAAGATAATTACATAGGTAGTAAACCTTGCAAATACTCTCTGCTTCTGTAATTCTATGGTCTTGTGAATCATGAAGGTGGCATTTGAGCTACACCTTGAAAGATATTATTCACTGTTTACAGGAAGAGGAAGGAAAAAAATCATAAAATGCCACATAGTTAAATAACCTCAAAATTTCAGAAAAGGAATAAGCAAACTCTATATAGTACCTGAAATGTTCGTAGATGAAATATTGATACTGTTCATTTGTTTTGGTCTTTGTTGTTTATATTTCAACTCAGGGAAAGAGAAAAATCCATCCTGTTTCAAAATGTAAATAGAAAAATATGTTGTTCAGGGTTAAAGTGGCCATGGTGCTTTTGAAAAAGAAAACCAATAATGTCCTATGTCTCCTTTCTGTTTTGATTCCCTCCCCCTTGTTCCACAGATGTGACATTTCACAATTCATTTGCTTTATGGAAATTTTGAGACTTTTTCATAGTCTTGGGTTTACCTTGAGTTTCTTTTTATTCAATTTCCAATGAGAGAGGTGACAAAAGAGTGAAGATATTTTAAATCAAATATTTTAATACATAGGTGGTCCAGGTTTTCCTGTTTGATCACAGAATTTGATTTAGTTATAAGAGAATACATATCGAATCCTGCTTAAAACAAACAAACAAACAAAAACCTCATGTTTTATTTGGTACTTTTTGTGTGTTGGTTTATTTCCTTATTTCATTTTATTTAATCCTTCTAAAGGTTCTGGGAGGTAAGCTCTTTATTTTCCTAGTTGACATATTCAAATAATAAAAATGTTCTATGATAGACTTAAAAGATATTGATAACAGTAAACATAGAAAATCTTAGGAATAATCCATGTAGAGTTTTGTTAAAAAAATATTAGGCCATTAAATATGAAATGTCTGATTTTGAATCAAAAGTTTAGTTGATTGTATCTCAAACAAGAAGCAGTACAATTAATCAAAGTATGCACCTAAACTATTGACACAGTGTTGCTATCTTAAAGATAGCTTGTTTATGCCAGCAGCAAAGAAGCCTGGAGAGTGAGTGGCAATGAAACTGTAAAAATCATTTTTCACAGCTTGTTGAGAGCTGAATCTTTTCCTTGCAAGAAGTGGTCCAAAGCTAGGTAAAACTGGTAGTTAGTTGGTGCAAGGTCTGATGAATATGGTGGATGACAAAGAGTTTCCAACCCCAGCCTTTATAGTTTGAGCAAGGCTGTTTTTTTTTTTTTTTTTTTTCTTTGTGACATGTAGTCTTGCAAGAGGATTAGCCTGTCTGTATCAATCAATCTCAGCTGCTTAATTGCAATCATCCTCATTGTTTTATCCAATTGGTTTCAGTAGACATCCACTGTAATCGATGGACCAGATTTCATGAAGCTGTAGTGGATAATACCACTGCGATCACCAAGTAGACACCATTAGCTTTTTTGTTGATGAATATTTGGTTTGTAACTGTGTTTTGGCACTTCATCTCTATCCAACCATTGTGCTAAACACTTGCAATTGCCAAAAAGAATGTATTTTTCATCACGTGTAATAATGTGGTATAGAAATGGTTCTCTTTTATGTTGTGAGAGCAAAGAAAGGCAAGCTTCGAGATGATTTCTCTTCTGACTCTGGTTTAATTCCTGCAGTACCCATTTGTCCAGCTTCTTTACCTTGCCATTTGTTTTAAATAGTCCAATATTGTTGGAATAGTAACATTAAACCTTGCTGTTTATTCACACATAGGTTGAGATGTATTCGCTTCCATGATAGCTTTCAGCTCATCATTATCTACCTTAGTCTCAGGTCACCAACACGGTTAGCTTTCAAAATTAAAATCACCTTCTCGAAGTATCAACGTACTGTGCATTCATTAGTCACATCCTTCTCAAACGCTTCAATAATATTTTGAGCTGTCTGCACTGCCTTGCTTCCAAGATGGAACTCATATTCAAAAATAATGCGAATTTTGACTGATGCATGGTTTCACTAAAATTGCTCTAAAAAATGTGAAAGATAATTGCAAGCCAAAACATGCATTTGAAAGACTGAGGATATACCTTCACAACAGGAAAAAACAAACAAACAAAAAAAATAAGAAGTGTCAAAGTGAAACTTTAGAAATATCACCTGTCAAACTTAGTACCTAGGGAAATTGGACATTTCATACTTAATGAGCTAATACATTTCATTGTAATGTTAAACATAAATGTGGTTATTGTGTGATAATATTTAAGTATTATTGTGATAGCCCAACTTCCTGTTAGGTTCCTCCTTACTAAGATAGAATCAGTGAGTCTTTTCCATATGACGGTGTCTTCTGGTGAGGAAAGAGGAACAAAACAATTTGATCAGCTTAAATTGTTTATCAGATTCATTCATTCAAAAAAATTAACTTATCTTCCCAATCATATTGAAGGCCCACCTCTAAAGGATTATATATTTTAACAGGTGCTTATTTCTCATCTGTTCTCAACAGAATAGCCAGCAAGATCCTCTTATTTATTAGTCAAGTGCCATAGGGTTCTCTAGAAAAACACACCCATAGAAAATCTATCTATCTTTCTATCTATCTTTCTAACTATCTACCTACCTGTAGAGATTGATTATGAAGAATTGGCCCGACCACCAGGGGAGCTGATGGTGTAAGTCTTAAACTAAGGGCAGAAGACAGATGAGTCAGCTCAAGCAATTAGGCAGAGTGAGCAAATTTTCCCTGTCTTAACATTTTTGTTTTATCACAGCCTGAATGTATTTGATGAGGCCCACCTACACTGGTGAGAGCAGATCTACTTTACTCAGTCTGCTGATTCAAATGCTAATCTCATCCAGAAACACCCTCACAGACACACCCAGAAGTAATGTTTGACCAGCTATCTGGACATCCCTTAGTCCAGTCACGTTGACTGGCACAAGGGAACAGCTGAGGATTTATCGTATCTTCCCTGGACTTCATAGCAGCAGAGGACTGCTGGGGCACAATATGAGAGTTGGGTTCAAATTTACCTCACTCTATCTAGCTGTTCAACCACAGACGAGCCACTTTTACCCTCTCTGAGCATATCACCCCTCATCAGTAAGAGGGGGAAAAATGTCCTGTCTTTCAGAGGCTGCTCTTGACTATAAAATTGAAAATTTTAACATACTTTAACATTCTCTGTCTCCTTTACCCCTAAGCATTTATCATTATTTTACATTTTTTATTTGTTGAATGCTTTTCTGAAATAAAATATAAATTCCAACGTGACAAGGTGGGCATGATCCCTGCCCAGAGGACCCACATTCCTTCAAAGAAAATGTATAATTAAGCTGGTAATTATAGCAAGGTGAAAATCGCTATGACAGAAACACACTGTGCCCTGGAAGCCAGAAAAAAAGGCCACTAGTTCAGGCTTGTTTAGAGAGATAATGAAGAATCTTAGGATAATTGTCATTATTCACCGTCCCTTAGACTAGCAGTAATCCCCAGCCTTTTGGCACCAGGGACCCATTTCACGGAAGACAATTTTTCCACAGACTGGGGACAGGGGGATGGTTTCAGGATGATTCAAGCACATTACATTTATTGTGCAGTCAGACCTCTCTGCTAACGATAACCTGTATTTCCAGACACTCTGTATTTGCATCACTGCCTCAGCGCCACCTCAGATCACCAGGAATCAGATTTTCATAAGGAACACACAACCTAGATCCCTCACGTGTGCAGTTTACAATAAAGTTCATGGTCTTGTGAGAATCTAATGCCCTGCTGATGGGACAGGAGGCGGAGCTCAGACAGTGATGTGGTCATGGGGAATGACTGTAAATACAGATGAAGCTTCTTCACTCACTTGCCCACCACTCACTTCCTGCTGTGCAGCCTGGTTCCTAACAATCCACGGACCATTACCCGTCTGTGACCCCAGGTTTATAGGTTGGCTGGCTTAAACAACGTAACTTTTTCATGTTGAAACATCAGTAGAGTTTGAGGTACCCAGGATTTGATCTTGAAAGACCCAAGATATGGTGTTAATTGACCACTCACAACTGGTGTTAGAGAAACATGTTCAAATGCCCTGAATCTATTCAGTTATGGAAACAAATGTTGCCTGAGGCCGTGTTGCAAGGGTTAGAGTAGTATAGTGAATAGTTTTGAAAATTTCCAATAAAGAATCCTGTGCCATACAAATGACAGCCATTGTGACTATAGTCATGGATTTTTCTCCAGCAGCTGTGGTCATCCTTAGGTCCTGGCATAACACTGGGAGGGAAATCACAAATACAGAATCCATTAAAATATTTTCAGGAAACCATTGGACCTCACGGAGTAAATCAGAATAGAATGTTCATCTCAAAGAAGCACACTGTGACCCTTTTGAAAATCGCACATATTCATTCTTCAAAATACAGATCCGGGATAAGACCTCTGATGCTTGTCTTTTTGAGGAACTGGTCCCTTTTCTGGCATCCACTGTGTCCTTGTAGCAACACCATCTTTATTTTAGAGAGTCCATACCTCCCTTGATTTTCTAAAATTCAGGCAGGCGTTTCATTTTGGAAGATCACAGATAACAAAAATGTATACGTCAGAAATATACAGTTTCTATAGGAGGGTCATAAAAGCAAAGAAATGTGGGGAGGGTGATCTGTAAATTCATTTTGAAACAGCTGGGAAATTGAAGAATCTGTTAGGAAGTGTTTATGCTGATACCTGATCTTAAGACCATTCTGCCTTAAGATAACACTAAGTTCTTTGCTGGTAGTAAATAGGAGAAAAAGGTTAATGCTGTGCAAATCTTAAAATATTTTAGTACTAAGCTTCTCTGACTTCAACATATGTTAATTATTTGAATAGCTCTTTGGAAGAAATTAGTGTATGGCTCGTGCTCATCAGCAAGGCATATTTAGCTACTTATATAATGAGCAGGAGTCCTTCCTGACATTATTTTCCCATATATTCAACCTCTTCCCAATTCTGAATAATGCCTGATATAGGATGTTTTGCCTAAAATGTAGTTATTAACTCCTGATAATTATGAAAATGCTTCAATTATTAAAATGCTGTTAAAGCATGCAAATGGAATCATATGCTGAGAAAAGACAAAAATCATTAATTACCCCCCTTACAGGCTATGAGGGTGTTAGATAAGGAATTTCTGAATAGAGAACAGAGTGTCCACAAGTCACAGGAGACAATCTCTCTCTTCCTGTCATACCTTCTTGTCCTTTGTTGGCCACCTAGCTCATGAGTACTAGTTCCTGAGAAGTGTAAGGGGGAAGCCAGTGTAACAGATACTGTTATACTGATGTCCCTTTGAGTCTCTTAACACAAATCAATATTTAAGGATCTCAGATTAAACCTGCATGTTTCCAGAGTATGTCTGCTAAATGGCTCAGGGAAGGCTCTCATCTGGGTGGAGGTTTATCTGGGGTAGTCACACCTTCTGCAAACCCCACCACCCACCCTGCAATGAAGACCACTCACCCTCGACAGAACAGACTTTGCTGCCATAGTTTCCTCAAAGTCTACCATGATCATTATGATGCTGTGTCATTGCAGTTTTATTGAAAGCTACCCCAGCCCCTCCCCCATGGTATCCTGTTATTAATAATACACCTTCACGTGCTGTACCTCAATGGAGTGTTTGAATTGAACAATTTGAGATAAATGTTTTCATTTTCAACCTTAACTATAGGAAAAGGTGTCATAATGTAAGGAAGGGACAGGATGTCTTCAAGAAGTTGTTGGTGAGCCCCCTTCTTGGCTCTAGAGAGAAGAGCATGAGTCCTGTGGGGCTGCCGGTTACTAACTGAGAAATGAGGACTCTAGTGAAGAAAGAGAAATGTTAAAAAGAAAAATCACTAATTTATAGGCTTCTGGTCACTTTTCCATGTTCAGTATGCTTGTAAGCTTCTCTTTGGCTGTGGGGGAAGACACTAAAACCTTTAAAGAAACAAACAAGCAAACAGACAAAACAAAAGCTTGCCTTGGCACTTTTTTTTTTCTTCAAGAAGAGAGAAGAGGATCATTAACATTACTGAAACTCTTAGTTAATTACAGTAGCTAATGAAGACAGTCCATGGGGAAGACTGAATGTATCCTTTGAGTCTGAAATGTGGGAGACTAGATGATTCTGCAGGGCAGGCCTATGGTGGACACAGAAGAAAATTCAACACTTGAAAAAATTCTTGGATCACCTACTCAAGCAGGGATTCCAAAGATCTGCAGTACAGCATAGTACCTATAGTTAATGTTAGAATATCATGCACTTTAAAATATGTTAAGGCAATGGATCTCACGTAAAATATTTTTACCACAAAAAATACAAGGAAAAATAAATCACAAGAAAATTTTGGGATGTGATATGTATGTTTTATTACCTTGATTATGTTGATTGTGATAATGATGTCATGGGCTTATGCATATATCCACATTCATCAAAACACACACATTAAATATGTGCATTTTTATATATCAATTATTTTTCAATAAAGCTGTCAAATTCATGCTTTACAAATAAAATGATAACAATTTTTTAAAAATACAGAACACTGAATAGTTTTAGCAAAGAAAGGCCTCTGTAGTTGAAGAAGAGCAAGTTCTCAGCCCTGCCTCAGCCACTATCTAGCCACACATCGTGACCTCTTCTCTCTGGAGTTATATCCTCATTTATTTGGTATAAGAATATGAAAGTCCATCAGATTCATGCAGATTTTCACCAAAACCAGGTGATTTAAGCTATAGAAATATACGCAGTTAACTGTAAGATATTTTTTCTTAATGTGTGACCTGATCATGATAGCATATTTTGTGTTAAAGATTAAAATAATAAATGTTAAAAACCTAGCAGAGTACCTGAGACACATAAATACTTTTCTTTTTTTACTACTATTGCTATTACTATGATTAATCATTATTACTATTTCTATTACCACTAAGCGCAGTGACTGCAGTGAAATCCTCCAGGTGTCCTTGCTGAAGGACTCCAGGTATCAAAGAGAAGCCGCCATCTGTCAGGCAGCAGTTTGGTTAACCTATCTTTTCTGATTAAAAACACCTGCATACACTGTCCCAAATTCTGTCTGAGGCCATGGCAGTGACAAAGTCTTTAGGTTACCTCGCGGGTGGTGAACTATATTGTTGGAGAGATGACTCTCTGAAAAGCCAGCTATCCTTCATGTGTGAAGCTATTAAACATGAAAGCTCATTACAACAATAATGACTGTTTTGATATTTCCAGCTACCTCTGGTGAGGTGGCCACTGGAGAGTCCTCAATGAGGCGTAAAGCATTGGCTATGCAGTGGGTATGAGGCCCAACTGGCCCATTGGTTTTCACAAATCTTACCTTCTGGGGATAATGTTAAGTACAGGGATGACTTGGCACATAGTGGCCTAATTCAAAGTCAACCACCCATATTCTTTCTACTGCTTGCTACTGAGAAGTCTGGTTTTCTGAATTTTTAACACCTCTTATACCACAAAGCACCATATAATGGCTATTATGATGCTATTATTATTATTTATGTATCTCTCTACAGTTTACAACACTCTCCTAAGCCTATTTTTTAAATATAATCCTCAAAATAAACCTATAAAGGCAGAGCAGATTTTTATTAGCACTATTATTCAAAGGATGCTTCTGAATTTAGTTCACATTTAAACAAGTAGAAAGAAGCATGTGGAAAACATATTTGTGCCTATGTTGGTTGCCATGCAGAACCCAAGAGAAAAGAGAAGTTGAATGTCCTTAAGGAGTTTATATTCCAGGATTGGTATGAGATTTATTCACTCCTATTTTTATGTGTACCTTTATTCATCAGACATATTTTGTGCAAAGTCTTTCACCCTAAGTGAATGGAGCTGAAGGGTTTGGTACCATTCTTCATGAAGCTGATGGTTGAAGAGCGGGGAGACACTTGTCAGAGAGTAGTGGCCCAGTTGCATGGAAAGTGTTAAGGGAGATTAGGCATCAGGCAATCACAGACCAAAGTCAGGTGGCCATATTTTGTGATATATGATACATGAATATGTGACTGTATGACAAAATTCAATGGACATGTGATATAGGTTTCCTGGGACAATCCCAATTTCCAATATTCTATGCTAGTATTTAGCCATGAATGAGATTTTTTTTCTGTATTCTGATTTTGAATATAGAAAATATCAAGATACATTAGCAACCTACAGAAGATTTAAAGAAAGTATGCTGACAAAGTAAGAAAGTCGTTTAAAAGTATAACCTTTTAATAGAAGAATAAAGACACTGTAAATATTGAAGGGGGACTGTGACATCACTAAGTTACCTTGCTTTTTACTTGAATTACATGTTGGGAAGCCTGGACTATGGCTTATGTTTTCTTAAAGGCTTGGGTGTTCCTGGGAATTCTGGTTTTCTTTCCTTTTATGTCTTTCTTTTTCTCTTGTGGCCAATTGAAGGGCCAAAAGGAAAAGAGAAATTGCCCAATATTGGCCTTAGCAGTCAAGTTCAGAAAGAAACACAGGCACATTTCTATATTCCTTCTTGGATGTTCATTTTACTTTATCTCAGAAAGGCAGAAAAGAAGCCCGAATTCATAGCAAACACTTTGTCCTTCCCATTTTTCAGACCCTCAAGTTCTTACACATAGAGTTTCAAAAGTAAGGTAACTTAAATGTCAATGGCAACCACTGTTACCCTTTGGGGAAGACAGGATGGGTGATAGGGATCTGCATGCTCATTGAGATGATGCCCCCCATTTTATCATGAGGATACTGAGCCTAAGAAGTAGGGAAGTCAGTGCTTAAGCTACTCAGGAGATAGTACTAGAAATGTGAGTAGAATAATTTTTATTAATTCCAGAAACACTTCTGAAATCCCACTAGAGAAAGAGACAGGGAGAAATTTAATAGTGTGATCAATAGTTCCCAGAAACTTACTGGCAGAACAAAAAGAAATCAGTTCCCTGTCTCCCAGTCCACCCATCTTTGCAGTACAGCATATTCACTTGCTTACCAGGCTTATGAAAGGGTACTGGAAAATTCAGTCTGCTGAGGGCAATCAGGTAAGACGAGATAGGAATTAAGTAGCATGGGGAAGTGTAGAAAGAACTGGGACTACTTAACCTGGGATGAAGAATCTAGGTGTGGAGACATAATAACTTGTCTTCAGATATGCTAAAGGTAATTTGCCAGAAGCCTTTCAAAATTAGCATAGCTAGTATTTATGATCATGTACTGTGGAGCTCAACTGGTTGAGTTTGAATAGGTTCTCTTTCTTTAACTTACTTAATCTCTTACTTCATTTCTCTGAACCTAGTTTCCCCATTTTTAATGGGGATAATTTTATAACCTATCTCAAAACCTTTATGTAAGGACTGGATGAGTTTTTAGTTGTAAAATATCTAGCACAGAGCCTGGCAAAGAGAAGCCATTCACGGGAAAAATGCCATTACTAATATTTCCTTGAAGGTATAGAATCAGAAACAATGTGAAAAAGATAAAGGGAAACTTAGCTCTAGTCAGAACATTAAGACTCAGAACTATCAGCAAATAGAAGAGGCCATCAAGAGACAGGAAATTCCCTAATATTTGCAGTGTTCAAACAGAGAAGCCCATTCAGCAGTTAATGACATCAATAGCAAGTAAGTAAGAATGAATCTGAAATTCTTTTTAAAAGCTAAGGACTTACAAAGATTCTACAGCTTAGAGTCAAACACTTTTCAGAGCCATTCCAAATGAAAATTTATCAGATAATACAAAAAGTAATACTTTTGGAAGACATTTTTAGCCTTATATTATCAATAATAGAATGATAGGCTCATTGTATGTTGTCTATATAAGGTTAATTTTGAGAGAAAGGGTGACACTTAATAATTATACTGAGAATTTTCTGGGTAAACTGGGACCTGTAATCACCTTAGTTTCTGACTATTTAGCTATAACTAGATTGCATTTAGGTATTACTGAAAAGCGTATATATTTATGGGATATGAGAAATCAGTATAGGATAAATTCCATCTTGGACCCATCTTGGCATTTACGATGTGAGACTAGGAAATTGAATTTATATTTTAGAATATAATTTTAGAGTATTTCAGGAGTGATATCAGTTGGAATTGCACTATATATTCTCCACTCCATTTTTAAGAGTTCATGTCTATATGCAATATTTCTTTTAGATTAAGCAATGTCACAGACCTCTTTCATTAGATAGCTCTTATCTCTTAAACACAGTCTCCTGGTAATAATTAGTAGTCATTTATTGTCTTGTTCAACTGTTCACTTTTATATGATTTGAGATGTAGGGTCTATGATAAAATGATCATGGAATTAGGGAAAGACACAAAGACCAAAATGTTCATCTGAGATTTCTGAAGATGCTGAGAGAACAAATAATGTAGAAAATTCATCTTAAGTCAAATCCTCCAAATTAATGACAAATCCCCTAGGGATTTGTTCTAGAGGACTCTTTCCATGACTATAAAGTCTAAGTGATCATAATGGTAGAAGGGAGTTGAAAAAGGGAGAACATAAATTTAACCCTCTCTCATTGTTGCTGGAGGAACGTTGGGGCCAGTTAAGGTGAGCATGAAATACATATATTTGGTGACTTCTCTGTGCCTAATACTGTTTATAAACTCTCTTCCATTTAGAGCCATTCAAGGTGAAACAGACATTCTCTGACCATTGTAAGTGTCCTGTGCCTGGAGTGTGCTATTGCGGTCTAAATGACTACCTAGAGGGCATGTTACAGAGATAAGTGAAGTGTCCCACCAGTAGGGACCAGATGACCTTTAAGGTCCCTAAGAGTTATAGGATTATAAAATTCCTACTTATAAGAACAATCTGATAGACCAGGCAACCTTGTAAATGAGGGAAAAATATCCAGACTATGTCTATATATCTGTAGCTAGGTCTATGTCTTTGTTTATACCTATGTTTAAGTCAATTTATATCTTTCTGCCTATCTACATAACAGTACATTTGGAATTTAACTTCATGAACTTATTTGAATCCACTTTTTCCTTTTCTTTTCCTCTGTGAACTACATTTACTCTAATAACAGTAATAATGATTACAGTATTTATTCCCTGTTTTATGTATATTTTTATATATACCATTCCATTCCATTGTGTTTCACAACAACTAAATTCTGGAAGGATATTCATTCTGCAGTTGGCCGTTCTCAGAATAATGTTCAGGTTCACCTCTTAGACTGGGTAACAAAACCTGAGTTTACAATCTGATTTAATTTCATTTAATTCCATCTTTTGCCACTTTTTTTCAGATGTAAGCATCACATTTTCTCCACAGAATTATTGACACAGAACCAGTAAATGTGTCCCCTTGAGGGGAAAAAATCACTGTAAATAACTTCTCTTTACAGAGAAAGGCTTATTGGATTTTTACACCAGACAACATGAGAGCTAGTTAAATACAGAATGATGTTCATGTCCCTTCTGGCATTCAAAAGGCCAGTGTCAAGATTTCTCAAGCCCAAAAGTAAGTCAGAATAAAAGACTTCTTTCATCTTAGAGGGATGAAATTCTGGTTGTAACTGGAAAATAATAAAGTACCAAAGCAAAATGCTTGTCTTTATTTCTAAAGTCACAATCTTGTTGATCCCATGTGGAACCAACGAAGGAAAAGTTGCAGTTAATTAATTTTCACTTGACACTCAGTACTTTTTCAATTGAACTTCTAATGAAAGAAAACAAACAAACATTATTCCTTTTAAAGTTTGGCTTTGGAAAATATCAAAATATATGCTGACTAAACGATTTATGATATTTGAAAATGATCTTGCTGTAAACAGCAATGCAGACAGAAATACAGGTTGTTTGTATTACCTTGAAAAAGGTGCTACTTACCTAGCTGTGCTCTTCCGGTCATCAGAAACATGATTTGTATGTTTAGAAATGTTCACATGAATCTACAGGGTCACACTTAATCAAATATCCCCCATACAGACTGGTTCAGGTATATAGGGTATAAGAAGAATGAATAAAATACCTGCATTTAACACATCTGATAGATTTTAGCCCATGCAAACAGTACCTGTGGACTAGTGGCTGTGGCCCACCTGCTGTGGAGATAACTCCCTCCATTTCTACAGAGAAGCTTTTGATGGTTCATAATTTGAAGACAGTTTAGAGGGAATATCTTAAAATGAAAACCTGATAAATTAGAAACAAAACATTCCTTTCTAAAACTGAACAATCCATAATGTATTTTGGAAAACACCTAAATTAATCTATTAACAAAATCACTTTTGAGAACAGTTATAATACTTTTGAGATTTTTTAAACCTAAAGTAATAAAAAAAAAGTGCATTTTATTGTATCTGCTTACATGTGTTATCAGTAATACAAGTAAACATATATTGAGGGATTAGCATATTCTACCTGCTTTACTAGCACTTTAGAATGTTCCCATTCAGTTAAAAAGCAGATTCTATGAGGAAGGTGTTATGTTTCCTATTTTAAAATATTTGGAAAATGAGACACAGGAAAGTGAAGTAACTTCCTGTGTTGTATCTTGGTCTGTTGTGTGCTGCTATAACAGACTACTACAGATTGGGTAAATTATAATAAACAGACATTTAGTTATCTCATGATTCTGGAGACTGAGAAGTCTGAGGGCATGTCTCTGGCATCTGCTGATGGCCTTTGTGCTACATTGTCCCATAGTAGAAAGTAGAAGGGCAAACGAGTACTAGAAAGAGCCAAACTTCCTTTTATAACAAATCCACTCTTGCAATAACTAATTCACTCCTAAGATAACATCATTAACCTATTTAGAGGGCAGAACCCTCATGACCTAATCACTTCTTAATAGGCCTCATATCCTAACACTCTTGCGTTAAGATTTAAATTTGCAGCACATGAATTTGGGGAGACACAATCAAACCATAGCAAGTTTAATGTCTGGGAGTTCACTGTTGATCATTGTATTTCCCCTATCCTTTAAGCATTTCTGTTTAAAATATGTCTTTGCAATCACCAGGCTTGCCTGTGAATCAGGATTTGATCACTAGCCATCTGAGAGGTGTAAGAAAATATAGAGGATGCCAGCAAGATTGCCTCATTAGCATCTACCATATTTAGATTGTTATAAGGACTAAAGGAGCTTGAAAATCACACATCACAGTTATATTTCACCTAGTAAAGTGATCTTTCACCTAGTAGCTACCTAATTTTAACAAAAAGCGTTTTAAAATAGTTTAATATCTTTAGCAGAGATGAATTGCCCATTCATCTCTTACCAGATATGTTTTTACTAAGTCATGGTTTTGATCATAAAACATATAGAACAATTCCACAGAATAATTTTTGTAACAGTAAGGCAAGACTTCATGGCCCTGAAATAGCATACAAAACATTGCTCCACACTAATATTCTGCTATTCCATTTCAGATTCCCAATGTGCATGCTAAGCAGATGGAAATAGAGTCACTTTTTCATACACATGATCCATATCTATATCTATGTTTTTTTCTTAGATGTTCAGGAATTCTCAGGCAAGTGCCTTCTAATTCTTCCAGGAGAACCTCGACATTTTAAATCAGAAGTTGGCAAACTTTTCCTGTAAAGGATCAGACTGTAAACATATTAGGCTTTGCAGACACAAATACTCTACTCTGTTGTTAATGGCACAAAAGCAGCCATAGACAATACATAAACAAATGAGAGTGGCTTTTCAATAAAAATGTATTTACATAAACAGGCAGTGGGTGGTTTGCCAGCCTCTACCTTAAGCCATATCAAACAACTAGGTTAAAAGTGTTAAGTCAGGAACTTGTACTTATGAACATGAAATTTAAGTTGAGCATCTGAATTCAGAAAAGCACAAAATGTCTCTTTGGTGTCTGAAAGATTCCAGTCCAAGTATGATCACTTTTTTTTAAAAATTCCTGCTAGAGTGTGATCATCACTGAGAATATAAAAGTCACAAACAGATTCACTGCCACTGATGGAAGTGAGATCCAATGACTGGGAGATCCTAACATGACATTGACCTGGACTTTCTAATGCTGATACCTAGATTCTCTGTAAGATTCTTTTTCATAAAAGACATTTCATTTTGGAAAAACTACTAAGAATTCATCTAAGAGCCAAATTTTCAAACGCAACTATTTATTTGTTGTTGTTTATTGTAGAAGTCTTGCCAGCATAGTGGAAAAGGAGAGATATTAGTAACAAAGAGAAGATGGGCTTATGTTTATATGGCACTCTTTTTTGCCCCAGAAATTCATTCATTTGACATTAAAAAATCCCTGCCATCTTGTAAGCACCATTCAAGGCACTTGGAATAAAATGATCAACAAAAAGCAATACATGTCTCATGCTGTCACAGCACTTGTACAAACTTTGTGGTCTAGACAACATTAATTGACTTTTCTGAGGTTCAGCTCCTTCATCTTCAAAATGTGAAAAATAGTTCATATTTTATGAGGTGGTAGGGATGTAGTGGGCACTTTCTGTGTGAAACGCCTCATATAAATCAAGGTAATTATTGGATGCTTATAGGACAGTGGATCCCTTTCTACACTCAGATTTATATCCTGTTACTTTTCTTAACCACGGATTCTAAAAAAATTATAGATATATAATATGCTACTTTCAGTATAGTTAAAAGATTATTACATTAATTAGATCTATATAAAATTGCAAGATTATTATTATTGTAAAACATTTAAAAGATGCAATTGTTGTTAGCATGTCAGTTATGTATTTACAGGTTAAAAAAGAATGATTGCTAGTTTATAAGAGAAGTAAATTTGTTGTCACATAATCACTACAGATATAGGAAAAAATCTAAAAATTGATGGTGAGTACTCAAAACAGGTCTATGACAAGGCTGGAAGATACCTGACTTTTATGAAATAGGAAGGGGCTCTGATCTTTATGTGGGCATCTCTACCATTGTGCAGGTTTAGGGAAGAATGACTCTCCTTTGTGTCTATGTGCATGTGTGTGGGAGGGTTACTGGGTGAGATGAAAATGGATTTGGGATGGCTTACAAAGTGTCTCAGCCGTAGATTCTGAGTTTAGTAAGATACACTCTGATACTAACTCTTATTCAAAGAATACTTCCATATGCTGCCTATAGAATTTACCTCAAATCTTTCTTGAATTCTTTCAACATTATAATATTTGGTAATCATCGGCTTTCTATTCTTTAGATGTTTCGGGCAATTCTGAGCAAAATCTCTTCAGATTAGTTTTTAGCCTTACAAAGTCTCAGGATCACAGAAAAAAAAAACCAGTAACTTTTAGATTTACATAATTTAGCCACAACTATATTTTCATTAATTCTAATTCCCATTCTTTTTTCAGTATATTAATATAATAATCATAAGAGATAATCCTTAATTAGTAATGTTTATGTAATGATGAACGTTATTATCTAAATTTAATTATAAACATGCTCATGACTATGAATAAGTCATGAATAAGTTTGCTTGGCAGGTGCATTGCAAGCAGAGAAGGTATATACATATCAATAATTTCTGTGTCTTTCAGTGAGAAAAAATGCTTCTTTCATTATGATGAAAAAAGTCCAGAGTAATTAACTTGGTACTAGAGGATGCTGCATTTGGGGATTTATTGTTGGTCTATGTGTTGGCAGGCTAAGCATTCAGTTGTGATGTGTCAATCCAACCTTAGAAGTGGAAGTCCACAGTGTTGAATGTATTATTAGCAAGTCTGAAACCATGGCCACTTTGTATATGTTCACACTAAGCAAGCACATTATGGCTAGGAAAGAGGCTTACTGGCATCCCAGAGCATGCCACCTATACACCTTCTAATCAAACACCTTTTTACCTTAATGAGAAATCATATAACATACAAACATCTTTAATTTCTGTGCCCATCTTAATAGATCCATCTACACAACTCTTCTCTAGACCTCTGTGTGGCAAAATTCTGATCTATTACTTCCAAGTCCGTAACTATCCAACCAAATCATTGGCAACTACTCATGAATCAGTGAGAATATATACATCTGGCCAACATTTAATCAAACAAAGTAAGGACAGTGAAAGAGAGAATCACCGAGTATGATATTAGATAGGCAGGGAAATAGGGAAGGTCTGTCTAAACATGAAATATTTCATGCTGACTTTATTGAGGAAGTGAGACTTTCAGATACCTGGGGGGAAAATTTTGGGAAAAAAAAGTAGGAAAACTTATTTAGTGTGTTTTGGAGATAGCAAAAATCACAGTAGGTGGACAGAGAGAGTGAAAGGTATGAGATGTTGACAGCCTGGCTTTCTGAATTCTCCACTAAAATTTAAGCTCCAACATCAGATAGTAACAATCTTTACCTTTTCCACAGAAAGGCTTTGTGATGTCATTTTTGTTTTAATTTACCTGATCCTATTTGTGTATCTGTGGAGGGTGATTGTAATTCATAGTGCACTGTTTCTTATGGGCTTAAATAAGATAATATTTTTGGAAAAATATTTTAAAATGCTAGCCACTGTGTACATGTCCAATGCAAAGGAATTATAAAGCCCTTTGTGTTTCTTCTTAGCAACTCCAGTGAGGATGAAAAATAGCATCATCATAATGACAAAATAGATCCTGATTCTCATCACAAATCAGTATTTCTCTAGTTTAGTCCTCTCAAACAACTGTGGGAACTCCAACTTTTTGTACTTCCTCCCAGCTAGCTCAAAACAATATATAGAAAGTAGGTAAAGTGATTCCAGCTGCTTTGTATGATATAATCCAGGATTTTCTGGTGCATATTATATTGTTTCAAAATATTTAGTAAAATAATTTTATAGGAGTCACTGAATGTTGCTTTACATGTTCTCATCCTAGTGGTTTGGCTGGTATTGCTTAGAGCTACCATTGTTTGGAGCTATTTGAAGAACTTATGCTAGAGGGTGTTTGTACTTCCTTTCTCTCCCTATTTCACAAGTAGGCACACATCAGCATTCTCTACATCAGCATCGTCAACTGATCGATTGATTCATACATCCAATGATCATTATTGTTTGTCAGAGACATTCCAAGCTCTATTATAAGCTCTGTATCATTCAACACAAAAATCACATTTTCTGTTCTCATAAGGCTTTTGTTTTTTTGTTTTATTTAATTGCTTCATTGCTTCCCATTTATTCTCCTGTCAGTTTATCAGAAAATTCACACAATCACAAACTGCACACTGACTCCAAGTCCTAGACTATCTTCCAGTTGCCTTCTTTCTCCATTTCTCTTTCCATTCCACACCATTTCTATGTTTAGAAAGGGACTTTCACATCTACAAGGAAAGGTACTAATGGGGAACACCACTCAACAGATCATGGCTCACTGTGACAGCTTAACATGCCGCCACCTCCTTTTCTCTCATATCCTCCGAAGGCTTCAAATGGCCGTGACAACAGAATTGCTGGTTTCCTGCCCACACAGGCCAGCAGCCTTTGGTTTTGCCCTTTGATCAGTACCCTTCTGAAAAGGCCTGTTTGCAGGTGCTTCTCTGCACAGAGAAGAGAGGAAATCCATCCTGAGTTTCAGAAGGGCTTTAATTAGTTTCAAATCCAAGTTGAAGTTGTTAGTTTTTTATTGTTATTTTTATTTTTAATTTTATTTTTATTTATTTCAGCATATTGTGGGGGTACAAAAGTTAAGGTTACGTATATTGCCCATGCCCCCCTCCCCCCACGAGTCAGAGCTTCATACGTGTCCATCCCCCAAACATTGCACATCTCACTCATTATGTTTGTATATACCCATCCCCTCCTCCCCCATCCCACCTGCCCTACACCCTATAAATGTTATTTCTTTATGTCCACTTAGGTGTTGATCCATTAATATCAATTTGCTGGTGAGTACATGTGGTGATTGTTTTTTCATTCTTAAGATACTTCACTTTGTAGAATGGGTTCCAGCTCTATCCAGAAAAATACAAGAGGTGCTATATCACCATTGTTTCTTAAAGCTGAATAGTACTCCATGGTATACATATACCACATTTTATTAATCCACTCATGTATTGATGGGCACTTGGGTTGTTTCCACATCTTTGCAATTGTGAATTGTGCTGCTATAAAGATTCGAGTGCAGGTGTCCCTTTTGTAGAGTGTCATTTGATCTTTTGGGTAGATGCCCAGTAGTGGAATTGCTGGATCAAATGGTAGATCTACTTGTATCACTTTAAGGTATCCCCATATTGCTTTCCACAGAGGCTGAACTAGTTTACAGTCTCACCAGGAGCGTAGGAGTGTTCCTATCTCTCTGCATCCATGCCAACATTTATTGTTTGGGGACTTTTTGATTAAGACCATTCTTCCTAGAGATAAGTGATATCACATTGCACTTTTGATTTGCATTTCCCTGATGATTAGAGATGTTGAGCATGTTTTCATATGTTCGTTGGCCATTATTCTGTCTTCTTTTGAAAAATTTCTGTTCATGTCCTTTGCCCACTTTTTGATACAGTTGTTTGATATTTCCTTGCTGATTTTCCTGAGTTCTAAATAGATTCTAGTTATCAGCCTTTTATTGGATGTGTAGCTTGCTAAAATTTTCTCCCATTCTGTGGGTTGTCTGTTTGCTCCCTTGATAGTTTCTTTGGCTATGCAGAAGATTTTTAATTTGATCAGGTCCCATTTATTTATTTTTGTTGCTGCTGTGATGGCCTTTGGGGGTCTTCTTCATAAATTCTTTGCCTAGGCCAATGTGTGGAAGAGTATTTCCAATGTCTTCCTCTAGAATTCTAATAGTTTCATACCTAAGGTTCAAGTCTGTTACCCAGCCTGAGTTGATTTTTGTGAGAGGTGAAAGGTGTGGGTCCTGTTTCAGTCTTCTACATGTGGCTATCCAGTTTTCCCAGCACCATTTATTGAATAAGGATTCTTTTCCCCAGTGTATGTTTTTGTCTGCTTTGTCAAAGATTAGTTGGCTATATGAGGATGGTTTTACATCTGGGTCCTGGGTTCTGTTCCACTGGTCAATGTCCCTGTTCTTGTGCCAGTCCCAAACTGTTTTAATTACTATAACATTGTAGTATAGTTTGAAGTCTGGTAAATTGATGCCTCCTATTTTGTTTTTATTGCCTAGGATTGATTTTGGGGTCTTCTCTGGTTCCATATGAAGCATAAAATTATTTTTTCTATATCTGTGAAAAATGATGATGTTATTTTAATAGGGGTTGCATTGACTCTGTAGATCACTTTGGGTAGTATAGACATTTTAACAATGTTGATTCTGCCAACCCATGAGCATGATATGTTCTTCCATATGTTTACATCCTCCGCTATTTCCTTCTTCAGTGTTTCATAGTTCTCCCTGTAGATGTCTTTTGCTTCCTAAGTTAAATATATTCCTATGTACTTTCTTTTCTTTTTTTTTTATTTTAGCATATTATGAAGGTACAGGTGTTAAGGTTACTTATGTTGCCCATGCCCCAATCTCCCCTCGAGTCAGAGCCTCAAGCATGACCATCCCCCAAACGATGCACATCTCAGTCATTGTGTTTGTATATACTCATCCCCTCCTCCCCCCCCACCTACCTGATACCTGATAAATGTTATTCCTATATGTCCACTGAGGTGTTGATCCATTAATATTAATTTGCTGGTGAGTACATGTGGTGCTTGTTTTTCAATTCTTGAGATACTTCACTTAGTAGAATGGGTTCCAGCTCTATCCAGGAAGGGAATTGAGTCTTTATTTGGTTCTCACTTTGACTGTCATTGGCATATATGAATGCTTCTGATTTCTGTGTATTGATTTTGTGTCCTGAGATTTTACTAAACTCATTTATCAATTAAAGGAGTCTCTTGGTTGAATCTTTGAGTTTTTCTAGGTATAATATTATGTCATCAGCAAAGAGTGAGAGTTTGATCTCTTCTGCTCCCATTTGGATGCCCTTAATTCTACTCTCTTGTCTGATTGCTGTAGCAAGGACTTCCAGCACTATGTTGAATAGAAGTGGAGATAATGGGAAACTTTGCCTTGTTCCAGTTCTAAGTGGGAGTGCTTTCAATTTTTTTCCCATTCAGTATGATATTGGCTGTGGATTTGTCATATATAGGAGAAAGAGGAACATGAGGAACTATAATGTATTATAAATAATATTATTTGGAGAAGATACCACTTAAAATTCCAGTGCATAGGGTAATAGCTTGAGTTGGTAGGATAAGTCACTTTGCAGTTATTTTCTCAAAAACGTGGTTTATACTAAGGAGCGCATCTTTTTTTCTCTCATGCAAATGAGTTAGGCCAGCAGGCCCCAACCTTTTTAGCACCAGGGACCATTTTCATGGAAGATAATTTTTCCACATATAGGGGTAGGGGATGGTTTCAGGATGCTTCAAGTATGTTACATTTATTGTGCAGTCAAACCTCTCTGCTAATGATAATCTGTATTTGCAGCCACTCCCCAATACAACATTATCCTCTCAGCTCCGTCTCAGATCATCAGGCATTAGATTGTCATAAGGAGTGTGCAACCTAGATCTCTCGCATGAGCAGTTTACATTAGGGTTCGTGTTCCTATGAGAATCTAATGCCAACACTGATCTGACAGGAGGCAGAGCTCAGGCAGTGATTTGAGAAATAGGGAATGGCAGTAAATACAGATGAAGCTTTGCTTGCTCTTTTGCCCATTGTTCAACTTCTGCTGTGTGGCCTGATTCCTAACAGGCCACAGACCTGTACTGGTCCATGGCTCAGGATTTGGGGACCTCAGAGTTAGATGACTAAGTTCTAGTTTACCAAGGATAATCCTGCTTTATCCTGTTATTTCACTATTATTATTAATAGTAACCCCTTCACCACAGGGCTTAGAAGGTAAATTACAAAGTCATTCTACCAATATGATTCTATTTGTAGTCAAAAACTGATAATTTCATCAGTAATATTTTACATGATACTGACAGTCTGGCTATAATGCTTATTGTAAAACATTTACCATGTTCCAGCATTATTGCTATATCAGGAAACAACTTGAATATAACACTAATTTCCTGATTGATTATGTGTGATCTTGTCTGTGAGAAAAGGAAAACTGCAGCTGAGCCTAGCCCTGTAGGATTACATCAAATGCACATACCTCAAGCAGGTATGAGTTACCTCATTCTACCACCTGGGTTATGAACTGCATCCATTCACAGATGTGGTGTTACAACTTTCTGTCTGCCTTCAGGTCACCCTTCTTCCATCATTTCACAATACCTCACAAGCTGGAACCCTTCTAAAACCCAAGTCCATAAGTAATTTCCATGCAGTTTTCAAGGAAAAGTACCATATGTACTGTAGTTTTTATATAGTTCTAAACCATTTAACATGTGTAAAACTATTACCATTTATTTGATCCCTATCTTTTTATTATTTTCATAATTCACTGATGAATTCTGTAAGTTTTGTTCCTCCAATCCTATCCTTCCTATAAGCTCTATATTTTTTGGTACAATTTTGTGTGTGTGGTGCTTAGTAGGAACACAGATCTCTCATTATAGCAGGAATGAATGACCATAGCTTCTTATTGATTCAATCATGTGTTCTTTTATTCAACAGCAAGTATTTATTACAATCTTCTTGATCCAAAATCATGAGTTTAAATAGCACAGTTTGTATCTAACCAATGGAGTTTCATGATTAACTCCTTTGCTTCCCTAGACAGCAGTTAGACACTCAGCTCAGCTCTAAACTGAGTGGAGTCAGGAAAGGAAAAGAGGGGCAATAAAAAAATAATGTTTTGAATTTTGTAGTAGCCATTATATGCTTTACTTAATCAACTTAACATTTAGTCAAATTCCATGAGGTGGGTTTATAAACTCATTTCTACAAGTGAACAAACAAAGGTGAGGTCAGCACTTTCAACTCTGGTCAGTCCAATTCCAAAGCCCATAATCTAACACTCTAGCTCTACAATGCCTTAGATATACAAGATTATATTCAGGCTCTTAGCAGTTAACATATAACTCTCTATAAGGAAAACGTGTTTTAAAATAAATATTGTGGATGAGGAGATACTATATGGTTTGAACTTTGTGGCTGTTTGTTAGAAGAGTGAATCAGTGACTCATTTTGGTAGTTTGAAAGAAAAAAAGAAGCAGAAACTACCAAGTTTAAGTCAGATTGACATTCCAGTGTCTATCACAGAGCTGGATTGCAGGGAAAAAGAGAGGGAGGGAAAAAGAAAGAAAAATGGAGAGAAAGAAAAACAAAGGCATACAAGAAGGAAGGAAGTGAATAAATAACAAATATAGTTTATCTGCAATTTATGTTTCATATCTAAATTCTTCCCCATCTGGGTGATCAGGGTGTAGAAAGAAATGCATTTTCCTTGTCAGAATAAATTACCTTGATTGTTCATGCTGATGAATCCCTGGACTCACTCTTTGTAATACAAAGGATTTTATGGTCTCCAGCTAGTTCCTCAGATCTAGAAGAGCATGCAGACAGAAGGTTAATTACAATATTCGACTAATTGTGCTTCCTTGTCCGGCACCATATGGAAACAATGGAATGAATGTGACTATAATTAAGACTTGAAAACCCTCCACTAGGTAGCTGGTGAAAGCCTCATGATGCAGGAGGTCTCAGATGGAGAGAAATCATTGTCTTTTATCTTTCAAAGAAAAAAGTATTTCTGATAACCACCAGTGTTGTCTTAGATTCTAGATCAGTATTGTAAGTTTTGTCCCTTGTTGAGTGGTTCTTATTTGGACTTGTAATTGTTAGAAGTGGGAGACATTCAGATTCTTAAATAATGCTGATGTTGACACTATCACAGTAACTTAGAGTGAAATCAGATCTCTTTGTTCTCTTGCAATGTGTGCCTTGATCCATAAATTAGTTATTCTTTATTTATAATTATGATGTCATCCTATGGTGGGACTACAGCAAAACTATGAATACACAGCCATATCTTTGAATATAGTATAAATTAATATAAAAGAAATACAAAATGTATATACAAAATTTTTTTTAAAATATCCTGTTTTTTTGTTGTTGCTATTAAATCCAGTTTCATTCAGGATCAGTAAGCCTCAACAATTTCATCACATTAATGCACAAGAAAACAGTGTGGGAACTAAAGCCATCTGAGTACCAATTTTATCTTCCTGGAGATATCTGTTATAAACAAAGGAGAAATGAAACAGTCCACTTAAAGGAGCCAATTATTTTTGGAGGCTTGTTGTGTGAATGAAACCCATTTTAGCTTTATCCTAGTACTTATATAAACCAGCTTCCAGGCTTAAAAGTACCAACTTATAGATGTCCTTAAGTGAAGTGGCTAAATGGTGTGATTTCAAAAATAAAAGACTTGAATATGTGATTAGCTAGCTGTTTCTCTTTCAGTCACTTGCTCTATCTAACAGTGAATTCACCTAACTTCCTCTTTGAATATATGTGTTCCATATCTATAAATATAAATGCATAGCATTTTCAAGGTCCTTCAAGTAATGAGTCTGTGACCATTTTCATTCTTATCAATTGATTGCTTGATCTGAATACATTCAATGGTTGGTTCTGCTAGGTGAAGAAATGTTAGGAGTACCAGGTGCTCTAAGAGGTACTGATCAAATTACATTTCCACATACTTATATTTATTAACTCTACCTCTTCTTCTTACTGACCTGGCTTGGAGCACTGCATAACAGATTATCTGCATGATGCATTTTCCTGGTGAAAATGGTGAGCACAACATTTTAAGATCACATTTGGCTCTGGGAACTCAACCTGTGCTCAAGGTATAATAGATAATTTTTCTGGTTTGTAGATTAGAAATGAAGACCAGAAAGATTAAAAGGTCATGATAAAGTTGTGTACCACTTTCTGGCAGACTCAGAGTTCAAACTATGTCTAACTGAATCTGAATAAATAAAAAAAGGCAAAATATCTAAGGACATGTTCCTGTTAAATTTGACTTCACTATTGATTAACCCCCAGCCCTAGGGAAGTTCCCTAACATCCTAGAGCTCAGTTTTCAATCCATCAAATGAAGATATTAGTTTTACCTCTTAGGGATGGTGCAACAATCAGTGAGTTTATGCAGGTTATAACCTTAATACAGTGTCTGTCATATAAGCATTAAGTAAATATGGATGTTTTTAAAAAATCTTACATTTTATACTGCATTTTAGAGCTTTCAAACCAATTTCATTTATTCTTCAAACTTTAAATCAATTCATATTCTTACCCAATTTTACATGTCACTACCAAGGGAGGAAAGCAGGGCAAGAAGAGAAGAGTGTCCACCTTCAACGGGAACATAATGGGCTGCACTCATTTCTAGGTCATTTTTGTGCTTCTTCCTAATTGGCTTGGTATCTGCATTTGCTAAGAAAAACAACCTGAAGTGGAGAAACAAAGCCCAACCAGAATTTGAACCCAGTTTTGAATGACCTAAAAATCCATTTTCCTCCTGCTGTACCAAGTATTTGCACATTTTGGCCATTGGAGCAAATCTTCCGAAAACTTGCTTGTACGTGATCCATGATTTAAGGGTGATTTATACATTTTTAAATGGTTGAAAAACATAAGACTATCAGGAGAATTTTTTATGATATGTGAAAATTACATGAAATTCAAAGTTTAGTGTCTGTAAATAAAATTTTATTGGAACACAACCACACTCATTTGTGTATGTATTGTCTATGGCTGAATTTGTATTACAACTGCACAGTTGAGAAGTTGCAAGAAACCTTATGGTATGCGAGTCTAAAATATTACGTCTTTGGCTCTTTGCAGAATAAAGTTTGCTGATACCTGTTCTATATTGTTATTTACCCAATTTTTCTCCTTTGTTCAATATTTTGCGAGTTTTTCCATATTAGCACATGAATATTATTTATTTATTATTTTCATACAAAGCAATTTCCTTGCTTAAATAAATTTATTTATTTTAAAAATCCTTTGTTGTTACTCTTCTAAATATAAAGCCGTTATTAAAAAGTAAACATAAAATGAAGGCATATTTATTAAAGTCATTTATGAGCATATCACTGAAGTCATTTTTAATATCTCCTGTGGTCAGTGTAATGTAATTGGAAAACAGTTTCTAATCTTATTCAATTGTCAAGGTAGATTATTTACCATGAAAACAGATGGTGCTGCAATTCTTTCCTACCTTAAGTTCTGAAGAGATACTATTGCCTCATATGAGCCTGTAGAGTGGACCCATCATGGATCCAATTGGCTTGAAGGATTAGTATTTGTAAATGAATGAGAAGGGGAGGAAAGAAATTGTGAGGCTACTGGCAGAGGTAATCTGAGTAGAATAAGTATAAACTATAGTAGTGTCATAGGAGAACCAAGGTGGTGGTAGCCTGATATAAGACAGAGCAAGTTTTATGGGAGATGTTTTACCTTAAAGACACTAAATGAGATGGCTTATAGCATTAAGGACTTTCTAATTTGGTGTCTGAGGTACCCAGATGTAGTAACACATCTAATTTAGGGAGGAGTCCTAAGGAAACCTATTCCCCATCTCTCAGATTGATTCAGCCATTTGTTCACTATGCAGCCCTGTACCGGGTACTGTTCCAGGTTGTATAGCAGTTAAGAAAGACAAACTGTCTGCTATTACTGAGATGATATAATAATTGGAATACTGACACATGCACCAGCATAGGTGAACTCCACAGAATTATGCTGAGTGCAAAAGCCAATCTCAAAAGGTGGCATATTCTATGATTTTGAAGATTCTAAGACTCTTGAAAAAAACAAAATTATAAAATTAGAGAACAATGCCAGGCATGGTGGCTCAGACCTATAATCCTAGCACTTTGGGAGGCTAAGGTGGGAAGATCACTTGAGGCCAGGAGTTCGAGTCAAGCCTGGGCAACATAGTGTAACCCCAGTTCTATAAAAAACAATTAAAAAAAATATCCAGGCATTATGGTGCATTTCTGTAGTTCCAGCTACTCAGGGGCTGAGGCAGAATAATCACTTGAGCACAGGAATTTGAAGTTGCAGTGAGTTATGATGATGCCACTTCACTCTAGCCCATGTGACAGAGTGAGACCCTGTCTCAGGAAAAAAAAAAATGGAGAATAGATTAGTGGTTGCCATAGGTTAAGAGATGGTGTGGGAGTTTGTGAGTTTGGTTATGAAAGGGCAAAATCAGAGTGTTTGTGGTGGTGGAAATGTTCTGTATTTTGAATTTATTGAAATACATTGGTTGTGATATTCTTCTATAGTTTCATAAGATGTTCCCATTGGAAAAAATTAGAAAAATGATACACAGAATATATCCATACTATTTCTTTTATTTCTTGCAACTGTATGCGAATCTACAAGTATCCCAAAATAAAAAAAAGATTATTTCTTAATTGACTTATAGATCAAGGAAGTTATAGAGGAAGTTATAGAGGAAGTTCTTTAGTTGATTAAGACATCTGGGCTATGACTCTCCATTAAAAGAAACAGACATTCAAGACTGGGGATACAGTGTTCATTCAGAGAATGCAGATAGTGCAAGAGCTAGAAGACAAGAATGTTCTGACCAGTGAGGATGGGAAGTGGCTTTGGAGTTGGGGGAAAATGGGATGGAGGCAAAGGAGAAGTGTTAAAGGGAGTAGACTGGCAGAAAAAGAGATGAGAGTATTGAGGAAAAAGATGTCTGTTAGCTTGCCCTCTTCACTGCAGGTCAGTAGACTGCTGGGTGGGGACTGAAACAGCCTCCTGATAACGACAAAGCAGGCAGCACCTGTCTAGTGGCACAAAGACAAAGATACTATACCATACTAGGTAACTTGGTGGAATCCCAGGAATTACTTTTTTCCCAAGGTCATTATGGGGAAGTGAACCAAGAGAGTATGAGAGAAGAACCCCATCTCTCATCTTTTATTCTTCTTCTTCCTTTTTGTTTTTTGTCGTCAGTTTATTTTTATTTTTATTTTTTTATTTCAGCATATTATGGGGGTACAAATGTTAAGAATATATCAGTTTTTCTCTTTTACTTTTTTTATTTCCCTCAAATATTTCATTTGAATAGTATGTCCCATATATTGACAAGGAAATTGAAAATTGCTGAAACAGATGATCATCATGTGCTTTTTGATGTATCTTTTTGATACAGCAAAATGGACCCCAAAACTGGTACCTAGCCTGGAGACCAAGTGAGTTCTTGGCTTTCCTCAGGACAGAATTCAAGAGCAAGCATACAGAGCAAGGCAAGAGAAAGTTTATTGAAGTAAGAAAAGGAAAAAAATGGGAGGCTGCTCCATAGGCAGAGCAGCAGCTATCTCTCAGAGTATCAGAGAGTAGCACCCTGGGAGTTTCGGGAGTCTTATTTTATATTTTCTATTTAATTTTATGACACATAAGGGAGGATTATGCTTAAGATTTCTGGGAAAGATGTGGGGAATTTCCAGAAGCAAGAATCCCTTCCCTTTGAAAGCCATGTAGAGTAACTTTCAGGAGTTGACATGAAAGTTGACATGCGTTTGTAAACTGTCATGGGGCTGGTGGGGTTTTCTTTTAGGATGCTACTACATTATAGCTACCACATAATGGGCAGTGAGAGTAACCTGAAGTCATTATTTTTTGGTGACCATCTTAGTCTTAGCTGGTTTTGGCCAGTTTCTCTATAGCCTCTTGTTTTATCAAAGACCTTTGTTCAGGTCTTATGACTCCTTCCAGTTCTTTATCTTTTATGATTTTGTATCTCTGGATAACTAATGCTGAGTCATCAACCTAATGTTCATGCAATTTCTTACCTCATAAAAGTCACTATTTGGATCCCCTCAGACTCAAATTCTGCAAATGTAAGGATATATTAATAATTATTGAAAACCACAGTGCCTTGTACTCAGTAGCTACTGAATACATGTTTATCAATCAATGTGTTACAACTCCAGGGTGCTATCTTAGGATGGTTGATACAGCTGAAATTCTAATATTTCTTGTTTTGTTATTGCTTTTTAACTGTCCAGTTCTATAACATTTTTACTAATCTTATTCTTTAGAAATGTGATTTTGACTTTACATACAAAAAGCATGTCTAACAACATGTCAGGAATATTTTGCATTTACTGTTTTTCAGGGTAACTCTCTAAAAAGAAATATGCTAAGAAAATTTCAGGAATGTGGCTAACATTTTATTCTCTTTTGAGTTTGTCCTCTACATCACTTATAGCCAAATTTTGTTGCTTCAGATTTGCTGCTTACACAGGTTTCATCTAAATTAGGGGATCATCAACATTTCAGGCTGGATAAGATGTTTAGTAGCATCCCTGGTCCCTACTCACTTGATGCCAATAGCACTTCCTCCCTCAGTTGTGATGATCAAGAACAATCTCTAGATTTTTTCAAATTTCCCCTGGGAAACAAAATCAACCCTACTTGAGAACCAGTGCCTGGGATTATCAGCTTTGGTTAAAATATTCAAGGCCTTTCACTATTTACCTCTACTGTCCCTTCCAACCTCCCTTCCTTTCCTGCTCTATATCCGACACTCTCTGAATACAGGACCTGGTCTCACACAGTTTGGTTCCCTGATATCAAGCACATGCCCAGCACATAGTAGAATCTTAATGCAAGGTTAGAAAACAAAAGCCTTTATGAATCCATTATAAAAGCCTATGAACAAAATATAATTCCTATTTTATATGGTTTTTTTACATATACATATAAATACAATTGTATTTGTTTTGTTTGCTATAAAATACAAATAACCTAAATTTTATCATCTTGTCCATTTTAAGTGTTAAGTTTAGTAGTATTATGTATGTCCACATTGTTGCAAAACCAACCTCTAGAACTCTTATCTTTCAAAATTAAAACTTTGCACCTATTAAACACTCCTTTCCTTCATCTCCCCACTCCTGGCAATCACCATCTCAGTTCTGGTTTCTAAGAATTTGCCTACTCCAGGTGCCTCATGTAAGTGGAATTATATAGCATTTGTCCTTTAGTGACTAGCTTATTTCACTTTGCCTGATGTTCTAAAAGTTCATCCATGTGGTAGTATGTGTCAGAATTTCCTTTCTCTTTAGAGTTGAATAATATTCCATCATATATATATATATATATATATATATATATATATAATATTTTTAAATCCATTCATCATTTCCGTTTATAGAACTTCAGAGGCGGTGACCTCATAAATGTGGCAGCTGAAGGAAGGAGGATTCAAGCTCAGGTCTTCTTACAGAGGGTCCTGCTCTTTCCGGTACAATTCACCATCCACCTGCAGGGAGGAACACTCAAAGCTAATGACGTCTCCAGGATGTCTTACTACTGAGCCATGTTTCTTTACTTATCCCTCTTCCTTGAAGCAGATCACAAATGTAAGCTTTTCCTTGGCCTCTGGAACCATCTCTTGGACCAATTTGAGAACAACTGTACCCAAAAGGAACTTCTATCACCAACTTATTCCTGAGAGGCATGATTGGCTAGACAGTGTCAGTGATGGAAATCCATCATACTAAAAATCATTGAGGCATTTGGCAAATTCTGGTTCCAATCTCTCATTTTAAAGATGAGAACACTGAAGAACAGGAAGAAAAACTAATTCCCTACAGTCACACAGAAATTCACACTTATGAAGCCAGGGCTCTGAGCCAGAGCCCCTGACTCTGGCCAGGCTTGTGTCTTTCTTGCTAGATCATTCAACTCACAGAAGAGATTTCTGGAGCAGGTAAAAATAATAACATGTCCATGGGACTTGTTGTCACAATATTGGCCCTCTTGGGAGTTCATCTAATAAACATATATAGCATAGAGCATAGGTTAAAGTAAAGATATTGTTTATTTATTTTCATTTCTGGATAGATTACTTTTACCGTCCACGACCCACCTCTCTGAAGAAGGGTGAGAAAGATTCATAACACTTCTCCTGACATTCTGCACACACTCAATTTAGTGTTCTTTCCAAGCTATCAGTATCTTCCAGGCATCTCTATTTCCCCTGACATGTGCGATTGCATCAGCAAGCGCCTTTTCTTCCCTCATACTTCCAGTCACAAAGGACAGTGTCAGAAATGGCCTTTTTTTCTGTGCAGTGACTACCTTGCCATCATCACTCGATTCTCTGCAAATGTTTTGATTGGTTTGCTTATTCTGGCTATTTTTTTTTCTTCTATGTATTTATTTCTTACAACTTCACATCTCTTGTATATTGTAGATTTTCTACAAGAACTTTTAATAGACATTCAATAAAGAAATATCCTCTAGGATTTTAAGCAGCATTTATCCAAGAAAAGATCACTTGTAATTCTCGGTAGAAAGGCAATACATGTGTATGGAGTGCAGGTAGCATGGAGAATAATTTCAACAAACAAGTAAAGCTAGCATTGGAAATAGGCCCAGAGAAGGGTGGATATAGACAGTGAAGTGTGCTAATAGCTAAACTGCAAGGTTTCTCAGTGTTAAGACACAGCTCCTTAAAAATTTAGCCTGGTAACAAAAACAGACATTTTTTCCTCCTTCTTCTCTCCTTCTGTTTTTGGTTGTCCTTTTCCCACCCTCCTACAAGTCCTTTAAGGCTTGAGCTGAGACCCTATTTATCTCAGTCCTCAAAACCTACACCAAGGTGTTGTCAACCCTATGAAGATCCTGGAGAGATAATGGTGTCTCCACGTCCAGTGATTTTCTTTGTCCCCTTTCCCACTCTTCCCTCCACTTTAGAGGTGGAGATAAATACATCCTCACTTTCTAAAGTAGAGTTAGCACATAACAAATTTCTGGAGAAAAAGACACAAGTAGAAATTCACTGTAACTGTTCTAGAAGCTAACATCCACCCATTTTCTCTCTGTTTTTGAGTAAACGTAATGGCTAAGCTATGTAGAATAACATATGCAGATGATGGAAAGCCCCAGACATAAAGACACTACTTTTGTTAAATCACAGAATCTCCACCTGTATCAATTTGCCATTAGAATTTTTAACTTCTGAGAATAAGTTTTTGCTCAAGTAAATTTTTGGATTTCTTCTATTTCCAAGAACTTTATACTCTTCTAAGTAGTGATGACAGACTAATGAACAAGACAAAGAGATATTTTGCAACATGCAGCTAAAAGCATCCTTGGCTCATGAAAGAGGCATTTTATTATATTCACAAATCACTCAACCCTGAGCTGAAGGGTTAATCCTGACTCTTCTTGAAAGAGCCTCATTGTCTGTGATGTAGTCTGTGATGGTGGCCATGAAAATAGAAATGATTCTGTCTACGATAGCATCTTCACAGACATAGAATATATATATGAAGAAAGTAGCATCTTAATATTTACACACTATGGCCACAACTTTGATCTTATATAAAATTCACAGCCGTGAAAAGCTGAAAGCATAGGTGATAATTTACCCAACTAAAAGATAAAGTTAAGAACAAATAACCAAAACAAAACAAGACCACATATAGTAAATTCAATCCTAGGCAATAAAAACAAAATAGGAGGTATCAATTTACCAGACTTCAAACTATACTACAAGGCTATAGTAATTAAAACAGTTTGGGACTGTCACAAGAACAGAGACATTGACCAGTGGAACAGAACAGAGAACCAGATATAAAACCATCCTCATATAGCCAACTAATCTTTGACAAAGCAGACAAAAACATACACTGGGGAAAAGAATCCTTATTCAATAAATGGTGCTGGGAAAACTGGATAGCCACATGTAGAAGATTGAAACAGGACCCACACCTTTCACCTCTCACAAAAATCAACTCAAGCTGGGTAACAGACTTGAACCTTAGGTATGAAACTATTAGAATTCTAGAGGAAGACATTGGAAATACTCTTCCAGACATTGGCCTAGGATAGAATTTATGATGAAGACCCCAAAGGCAATCCCAGCAGCAATAAAAATAAATAAATGGGACCTGATCAAATTAAAAAGCTTCTGCACAGTCAAAGAAACTGTCAAGAGAGCAAACAGACAACCCACAGAATGGGAGAAAATTTTAGCAAGCCACACATCTAATAAAGGGCTGATAACTAGAATTTATTTGGAACTTAAGAAAATCAGCAAGGAAAAATCAAACAACTGTATCAAAAAGTGGGCAAAGGATATGAACAGAAATTTTTCAAAAGAAGACAGAAAAACAGCCAACAAACATATGAAAAATGTTCAACATCTCTAATCATCAGGGAAATGCAAATCAAAACTGCAATGAGATATCACTTATCTCCAGTAAGAAAGGCCTTTATCAAAATGTCCCAAAACAATAAATGTTGGCATGGATGTGGAGAGTTAGGAACCACTCCTACACTCCTGGTGAGGCTGCTAACTGGTTCAGCCTCTGTGGAAAGCAATATGGGGATACCTTAAAGTGATACAAGTAGATCTACCATTTGATCCAGCAATTCCACTACTGGGCATCTACCCAAAAGATCAAATGACACTATACAAAAGGAACATCTGCACTCGAATCTTTATACCAGCACAGTTCACAATTGCAAAGCTGTGGAAAAAACCCAGGTGCCCATTGATACATGAGTGGATTAATAAAATGTGGTATATGTATACCATGGAGTACTATTCAGCTTTAAGAAACAATGGTGATATAGCACCTCTTGTATTTTCCTGGATAGAGCTGGAACCCATTCTACTAAGTGAAGTATCTCAAGAATGAAAAAATAATCACCACATGTACTCACCAGCAAATTGATATTAATGGATCAACACCTAAGTGGACATATAGAAATAACATTTATCAGGTGTTGGGAGGGTTGGATGTGGGAGGAGAGGATGGGTATATACAAACATAATGAGTGAGATGTGCAACATTTGGGGAATGGTCACACTTGTAGCTCTGACTCGAGGGGGGAGGTGGGGCTTGGGCAATATACATAACCTTAACATTTGTACCCCCATAATATGCTGAAACTAAAAAAAGAAAAAAAGAAATAAATACCTTCCAAGTCCTGGATTTTTCTTTGCAGCTTCTTCGTGTTGGGTATCCATTTTCTCATGCATATCATTGAGTTTTCTTACAGTCCATGTTTGGAATTCTTCTATCATTTTAGTGTTCTGAATTTGGTTGATATCCATTGTTAGAGAGCTAGTGTTACCCTTTGGGGGTGTGCTTTCCATTTGACTCTTCATACTCCCAGAGTTTTTTCACTGATTCCTTCCCATCTGGATCTGCTGTTGTTTTTTACCTTTAGATTTTCCTTTAGATGATGACACACTCAGCTTAGTCTCTGAGCCAGTAGATGGTCTTGTAGATGAGATTTGACCACACCCTGCATGATGTGTCAGTAGATGCTGTAAAAGGGTGTGCAAACTGGACTCCCTGTCAGTAGGTTGCACTTGCTGGGAGGAGTAAACCGCACCTTTTCCTAAGTCATCCACATAGTGATGGAAGGATTTCTAAGATTTGTCTCCTCTTGTGATAAATGTTTAGTCACATGCTGAACACAACAGGAAGGAAGCAAGAGTACCCTCTAGCATAAGGGACATTGCTGGTGTCCCCTGACTTCGATGATCTGGATTTCAGGGCTTACATCTGATTCATAACCATTCAATATCAGCCCACATGTTTAACACCCTTTGACAAGGATTTTTTTTTTCTGCTGATTCATATATTATTATTATTTTATTTATTTAATTTTTTATTACCTCATATTATGGGGGTACAGATATTGTTAGGGTTACATATTTTGCCCCTGCCCCTCCTCCCTCACCCCGCTATGCCAGAGCTTCTAGCATGTCCAGCCTCCAGGTCGTGCACACCGAACCCACTGTGTAAGTACATACCCTTCCCCTCCCCCTTCCCCCTGCCCACTTCCCGATTACAGATTTTTTTTCAGATGTTTTGGTTACAATGTATATCTTTGCCTCTCCCTAAAAAGGGGTAGAGGTAATCCCTTCCCCCGCATAATGCTAATCATTTCCTTAAGATGTGGGTTCCCCCCTCAACTCCCTGTTGAACACTACTGTTAATTGGAGCCATTTAAATAATTCTCTTTGCATTCAAACTAGGATGTTTATAGGTTAAGTCCATGAGAATCCAAGTAGTTTATTCCACATTCATTGAAGGTCAATATAAGGGAAGGTTAATTTATTTCCCATTGAACATTTTGAAGCTTGAACTCACATCTTAGTTCTGTTCCAGAAGCTGTGTTCTCCCACCAGAGGTCTTTGCTGAGGAAAGTTCTCTTCATGGCAATCTCTGTGAGCCACCATTAGTGAGTGCTTTTCCACCAGCAGCAATCATTTTTGTCCCTCTCTCTGACATAACCTTAACTTATATCAAATATCCCGTATTCAAATCATAATTCTTTTTACGGTGATGATAATTCACAATATAATAAGCCAAACCTCCTGAAAATCTTAAACACTATTCCACAGTTTAAAGAATGGGTGATATCGAATGGGGAAGACATGCTCTGTAGCTTGCACTGGAATCTAGGCAAAAGTCATGATTAATAATAAAGTGTATATTGTAATAAAAAAGAAGCATGTACCAATAAGAAGTACAGATAGTAATGTTGATAACAGTACAGAGATAACAAGTGATCATTGAGGCTGCAAAAATTAAGGAAACTCTTATTGAAAAGATAAGATTTAATTATACCTAAAAGAAATCTAGAGGACTATAATCCAACTCTCTCATGCCTGTGCATTCTCTCTCTCTCTCTCTATCACACACACACACACACACATTACAGACTAGTGAGAAAGCATTAAGCAAAGGTCTAGTGGTAGGAAAGAGTATGATGTACTTGGAGGTGCTGTCATGGTCCACTGTACTATAACAGACAGTTAATATGTGAGAATAACAGAAAATTAGATTTGAAAGATGAGTAAGCACCACAGATGGAAGCCGTTGAATGCCAGGATTAGGTGTTTGGAATGCATGCTGTAGGCAGTGGAGAGTCTTGAGAGGGTTTTGAGTGTGATGATGAATTTCACTTGCCAAAAAGTTGGAAGCCAAGTCCAACATCCCAGGTAGGAAGTGGGAGAAGATTGTGAACATACAGGCCTTTACTGCGCCAGACTTCAGAAAGCATTTTACTTTCACTTCTTTCATTTTTAAACTTCTTCTTTAATCTATTAAAGCCAACGTATCTTATAGAGGGTCTTAAGGACCCTGATAATAGACTTTCTGTGTTTCAGTCCCCTTTTCATGGAAGCAGTAGCCCTACAATCTCATTGAACTCTTGCTTAACTTTGAACTTACAATTAGAATAAAATCCAGTGATTGACTTATTCATGGTGCTATTAAAGGAGAGTCAAAGGAATGTTAATGATTTCTAAACTGCATAATGAGATCTATAAAGGAAAGGAAGGGTCAACAGGTGCAGTTGAGAAGAGAAAGGAGGTTATTTAGCAGCCACAGTGAAAGTTCTGTAGGATGACTATAATGGGCCTTAAAAGACTCTAAAAACCCTGAGTAATTCAATTTTAACATAACAATGTGTGGGCTCTTCAGAACCAAACATCAGCACTATTCTGGATCTGAATCTTTATTTTTTTGCAAGGAGCATCACATAAGAAGAAAAAACATAAAATTTTCATTTTTGAATTTTTATCAGAGGTTCTGTGGCTGAAAAATGCATAGACTCTGATTCTGGGTCCAGTCAAAGGGGTCAGAAGTTCATTTTAATAAGTACCCAGCATCCACAGAAATCATACTCAGAGAAATTCTAGTTTGCCCTTCACTTATTATTGATCTTCACAGAGGCCACTTTACAAATATTTTATGTACAAGGAATTGTATACATGAGAAATTAAAAGAAAATCCCCAAGGAATCACACCTTCAGAGAGGTAAACTGATGTATTCTAAAGCCATGCTTTCTAACATGAGTACTAGTTCTCAGTCCATTGTCCTTGAGTTTATACATAAAGAAACTAAATCCATAGTGACTTGCTCAATGCCAACAAGTAAATCAGTCTCAATTCCAGAATTAAACATGTTTCTGGATTCATAAATCCATGCTACCTCTACCTGAAGTTCACTTATCAATTTCCCCTGGCTTGAAATTGCATTTACCATGATACAGCACCACAATAACATAATACTCAATTAATTAAGTTTTGCACCTGTGTTTGAAGGTCTACCCCCTACTCACCTCTGAAGTCCTTGAAGGGAAAACAAATCTAGTATTTTGCTTGCTTGTTTCTATTCTGATTTCAGACACATCGTAGGTGTATCTGAAGTTGGAAGTGGAAGACTATCGTGGGTTCTGGAGCTGAAGACAAGATGAGTTGGGCTCTGTTCTAGTCCATCTGCTTTCTGGGGAAAGTCACTTCCCTTCTGAGCCACAGGAAGCTCCTCCATGAATGAGAACAAAAAATTTAGATGAGAAGTTTGAATGAGTTTCAACTCCCACCTCATCCTTGATCCCTCCTCAGAACTGTGGATTTTGAAGATATATTTTAACAAACAGTAGAGTCCTTCTTTTACAAAGGATTTTTGAATAAAAAAGATGAAAATGGAGCTGCTCCAGTTGTAGCTGTGCCCCAACCCAGACCCTGAGGTGTTCCCTGGGGCATCTTCTGGAATATTTACAACTCTGAGAAGCACAAGGGGCAAAGCGCCAGGACCTAAAATTCTAGGAGTGTGCAGGGAGTAGTAAGAGGAAAGGTACTGGCCATGGAAAGACCAAGGAGATGGTGAGTTTCAGTACTCAACAATAGCTCTAGTTACTAACTTGAGTAACTTTTCTCAGGTCAAGTCACTTTGTTGAAGTTAAATTTGATATTTAAGAGTAACTGTAAGTAGCATATGTGACTTCTAAGGTTTCTTGCAGCTATTCTTTTCTATGTTATAAGTTATAAAGCATAGATGAAGTCAGTACTAGGGCACACAAAATTCTTACTAAATCTGTAGGTTTCATGAGGTGATCCATGGACATGTGTCCAGTGCTAGTCACATGGTAGGCAATAAAAAAACACAGAAAGAAAGACCCTAAGTGGCTTTAATAATAGGAAACACAGATGATACCAAAATCATTTACACTGATGTGGACATGTATCAAATGTTTGGCTTTATTTTGTCAAAAAATATTCAAAACATGGTTTAGAATATATGTTGTATATCACTTCAACCATTGATGTGAATGTTTGAATTATATCTCTTCATGTTTAAAATTCGTCATTTATAATCAGTCAGTTTTGTTATGTGTGTGTATATATGTTTGTGTGGATATATACAAACAGATTTTCCACATATATACACATGCAGGCACACATTAGCATGATGCCACATGGGTGACAAGCACTCAATAAATATTTCATAGATTATAAATATATGCATGACTTATATTTAGATGTGCTCATGTGTGAATGCAGCCACGTGCCTCTGTGTGTGTGTGTATGTGTAATCATTTGACTCTGACTACTAGTATGTCCATCTATAGTTCCATAAAGGAAAAGGCAGATAAATTTATCCATTTCACAATAAATATTGTATTCAATACTTATCTGACATCTCATAGAGGGCCCATGATAAATAACTAAATAATGCTTACAGGACAAAAGTATGTATTGGTCACTGCTATTTATTTAAATAGCCCACTTTAGCTTCTAATCAAGACAGAAATTAATGCATCCACCATGGAGAGCTCACACTTTGAGAGCATCAGAGAGAAAATGCACAGAAGCGTAGACATCCTCTTGCACATGCACACACACACACACACACACACACACATGAGCAGACATACACATCTACAGGCCAACAAACTGGTGTCTGACCTTCCCATACATGTATATACAACCCATTATGCTTTTAGAATGAAGAGAAAAAGGCATATTGTCAAAATAATTTTTGAATGTGCACATAGCCACTCACCCTGAATTAGCATTCAGGCTTCACCTGCAGAGATATTTGCACTGATGCCTCAATGATAAGTGACAAGACAAGGTCTCAGCACTGGGCTTTTAATTCCCAGTTCAGGCTGTTTCTGATCTAATATGTAGATTTTAGCACTAACATACTGTTTGTGTATTTAAATACTATTAAAGAGGAATGGAGCTCAGTGATCCATGAGCAGGGCCACAGGTATGGCACTTCTCTACATGAACGGGCCCTGACTTTTCATTGCCTGTTACATTCCATGCCTCATCTCACACATCAGACCATCTCACTTTACTTCTGGAGATACCAGAAATGGATTTCCTGCAGTTCTGATTTCTGCTGTCCCTTTCTGAACATGATACACACTTCATCTTTTTACTGAGCTGCACCATGCCTCTCTAGGTTAATTTATCTGATTAGCTTAGTTCTAGCATCCTGCACTCTCTCACAAGCCCTCATGAATGTTGTCTTTGCCTGGTTCATCCTGGCCCTAAAAGTTGAACTCATGCACCTGACAGGTCAGGAAATGTTCTATAAAGGAGTTTTGTGGGACCTGACAAGAAACAGGACCTTCAAAGACTATGGCTAAAGGCTAGAGAGTGAAGACTTTTTCAACTTCATACAGTTAATTTGATTTTAAGAACCTGGATCTTCTCATTCCTAAGTTGACAACAACCTGTTTTGGGGGATTTAAAAAAATTCTGTGTATTGATTTTGCATCCTGAGACTTTACTGAATTCATTTATCAATTCCAGGAGTCTCTTGGTTGAATCCTTGAGGTTTTCTAGATATAATATCATATCATCGACAAAGAGTGAGAGTTTGATCTCATCTGCCCCCATCTGGATACCCTTAATTCCCCTATCTTGTCTAATTGCACTAGCAAGGACTTCCAGCACTATATTGAATAGAAGTAGAGATAGTGGGCAACCTCACCTGGTTCCAGTTCTAAGTGGGAATGGTTTCAATGTTTCCCCATTCAGTATGATATTGACCATGGGTTTGTCATAAATGGAGTTGATAATTTTAAGGTATGACCCATCTATGCCTATTTTGTTAAGAGTTTTTATAATAAAGTTGTGCTGCACTTTGTCAAATGCTTTTTCTGCATCTATTGAGAGAATCATATGGTCTTTGTTCTTGCTTTTATTTATGAGGTGAATTGCATTTATAGATTTGCAAATGTTGAACCAGCCTTGCATCCCTGGTATGAAGCCCACCTGGTCATGATGAATTATTTTTCTGATGAATTCGATTTACTAAAACTTTCTTCAAGATTTTTGCATCTTTATTCATGAGGGATATTGGTCTGTAGTTTTCTTTTTTTGTTGTGTCCTTTCTTGGCTTTGGTATCAAGGTGATATTGGCTTCATAGAATGAATTATGAAGATACCATTTTTCTCAATGTTGTGATACAATTTCTATAGTATAGGTATGAGTCCTTTGTATGTTTGGTAAAACTCTGAAGTGTGGCCATCTGGTTGGGGACTTTTCTATTTGGAAGGTTTTTAATTGCTGCTCCAATTTTTGTGCTTGAGATAGGTCTATTTAGGAATTCTATTACCCCCTGGATTAATTTAGGGAGGTTGTATGTTCGCAGGAATTTGTCCATTTCCTCCTCATTATGTAGTTTTGGGGAATATATGTTTTTATAGTAATGAAAAATAATGTTTTGTATATCCGTGGGGTCTGTTGTGACCTCTCCTTTTTCTAATTGAGTTTATTAGAGTCCCTTCACTTTGAATTCTTGTCAGTCTATCAAGAGGGTTGTCAATTTTGTTTATCTTTTTGAAAAACCAGCTTTTGGTCTTGTTGATCTTCTATATATTTCTTTTATTCTCAATTTCATTTAGTTCTGTTTTGATCTTAGTTATTTCTTTTCTTCTACTAGGTTTGGAATTGATTTGCTCTTCCTTTTCCAATTCCTTGAGACTATTTATTAGATTGTCAATTTTTGAGCTTTCTGTTTTTTGGATGTGAGCATTTAATGGTATTAGTTTTCCTCTCAGGTACGCTTTTGCTGTATCCCGCAGGTTTTGATAACTTGTGTCTCAGTTATCATTTAGTTCAAAGAAACTTTTGATTTGCCTCTGTATTTCCTCTTTGACCCAAGTTATTCAATAATAAATTGTTTAGTTTCTATGACTTTGTGAGGTGGTGAGTATTTCTGTTGGAATTGAGCTCTAATTTTATACCATTATGATCAGAGAAGTTACACTGTATAATTTCTATTTTTTGAATTTGTTGAAGTCTGATTTGTGGCCTACTATGTGATCAATTTTGGAGAAAGTTTCATGGGCTGATGAGAAGAGCGTATATTAGGCTTTTTTGGGTGGAATGTTCTGTAGAGATCTAACAGACCCTTTTGTTCTAGAGCTCTGTTTAAGTCCATTAATTCTTTGCTTATTTTTTGTTTGGAAGATCTGTCCAGTTCATTCAGTGGGATTTTGAAGTCCCCTGCTACTATGGCTTTATTATTTATCATGCTGTTTAGATCAAAGTTTGCTTTATGTAACTGGGCACCCATGAGTTGGGTGCATAAATATTAAGAATTGCTAAATCTTCTTGTTGGATCTTCCCTTTCACTATTATATAGTGGCCAGATTTGTCGTTTTCTACTTTTGCTATCTTAAAGCTTATGCTATCTGAAAATATAGCTATGAATATGTTATCTGAAAGTATAGATATCCCTGCTTTCTTTTCACTTCCATTTGCCTGAATGATTATTTTCCATCCCTTGACCTTGAGACTCAAGGCATCTTTGTGGGTTAGATGCATTTCCTGTAGACACCAGATACTGGGCTTATGGATTTTTATCCACTCTGCCAATCTATGCCTCTTCAAAGGGCAGTTTAAGCCATTCACATTTATTGAGAGGATTGAAATTTGGGGTAGATTTCCATTCTTATTTTTGATTGAAATCCTGTTGTTTTGTTTTACTCCTTGAGCCATCATGGAGTCCAGATTCTAGCCTTTAACTCTTGAATGATTTTACTTTGGAGAGTATCTATTGCACTGTTCAGTGCGTAATGTAGGTCTGAGTACTTCCTGTAGGGCTGGTCTGGTCTTCGCAAATTGCATCAGCAATTGCTTATCTGGGTAGTACTTTATTTGTCCCTCATAGATGAAACTTAATTTTGCTGGATAAAGAATTCTAGGTTGGGTATTATTCTGTTTTATAAGATTAAGGATACGAAACAAGTCCTTTCTAGTTTGTAAAGTTTCAGTGAGAAATCTCCATTTAGTCTGACAGGTTTTCCTGCATAATTTATTTTCTGCTTTCACCTCACTGCTTGAAGAATTGATTTTTTGTGATTACTTTGGTCAGCCTAATAACTACATGACATGGTGATTGTCTTTTCACATTGAATCTCCCAGGAGTTCTGTGTGCTTCTTGTATCTGGATATCAAGATTTCTGGCCAGGCCAAGAATAGTTTCTTCCAGTATTCCATGAAATAAGCAGTCCTTGTATATTTTCTTCTTTTTCCTCTAAAATTCTAACTCTAATATTTGGCTTCTTTGTGTCTTCCCACATTTCTTGTATATTTTAGTCTTGTCACTTGTTTCTGTGTTCTTTTTCTTCATCTGATTTGTTTAGCACATAGGCAGTATCTTCAAGCTCTGAGATTCTTTCTTCTGTGTGATCCATTCTATTCTTGAGGCTTTCCAATGTGTTTTGAAGTTCCTTGAATGCCTTCTTCATTGCCAAGATTGCTGTTTGCTTTTTCTGTAGTATTTCAATTTCTTTAGAGAATTTTTCATTCATTTTCTTTATTGTTCTTGTGGTTTCTTTATGTTGGGACTCTATTTTCTCTTCAATTTCATTGAGTTTTCTAGCAATCCATATTTGGAATTCTTCCTCTGTCAGTTTAATCATATCATGTAAGTTGGTATCTATTGATAGAGATTGAATATTTACTTTTGGAGGTGACTTTTCTCTCTATTCTTACATGTTTCCTGTGTTCTTTCACTGATTCTTTCTCATCAGTCTACTTTGTCAAGGACTGGGGGTGCTGGGACTGGTTCATGGACTTAATTTCAAGTCCCAGAAGGGATGTTCTTTGACAATGCTGGGGAGATGCACTCTGGTCCTGTATTGTATTAAAGCAGTTTAGCTTTTTGGATTATCTCTGACATGTTTTCACCTCCTGCTACAGGAGATTAGTGAGTCTGGATTCCTCGCTTAGACTCCCAGGAGTTGGATCACTCTTGTATGTATTACTCCACTGTCGTCCACTAGTTTGTGATAGAAGACACTGTGTTGGGCCATGAGGTTACCCTCATTTTTGTTGCTTGTAGTTTGCATGGAGGTGTCAGTTATCAAGATATTTCAATATCTTTGTATTGAAGTGCCTCAGTTTTGTGGAATGTCATACCACTCCCAAGGGTTACTTGAGCCCTGTTACCACTTTAGGTAGGGTGAGAAGTGCAACAGGTAACTGTGAGCCTAAGAATGTATACTTCAGAAGTTGCTTGATCTGCAGCTAGGGAAGAGCTGCTAATATGTTATTCAGGGCTTTTTTGCCACACTTGCAAAGCAGCTCCTGATGGGACATGTCAATTGATGCAATGCTAAGGGCTCTGGTCAAGATTTTTCTTTCCAGATCACAAGCCCCAAAGCTGTCAATAGCATGGGAGCCGAGAGCAAACCCTTTTGTTATGATCTTATCAGATGATCAAAACCAACCCCTGTACTGAGTCAACAATCTATCCCCTTTTGCTCAGTTTCAAGGTCCCACAGATTTAAGCCAGTCACACAGGGAAAGCAATGTTTTCTCCTTTCTCCCTGCCTTCAAGGGTTGAGTCTGTCCTGTTGGGCTGGGAGAGGGACATTGGCTGAGAAAGCCGCAAGTCACAGCCAGGAAAACATCTTCTCTCATTTCTCCCCTCCTTCAAGGGCAAGGGTCTGCCCTGCCAGAGGGGAAGATAAGCTGCCCGACTGGGGGATGGGCACTTCCTGGGGCCACGGGACATCTCAGCCCAGGAAGTGGCTACTCTCCTTACTCCACCCCTCCAAAGGAGGGGTTTGTCTATTTGGAACAAAGCATCCACTACTGACAGGTACTGACACTCAGTACAGGACTTCTACTAAAGGCACCTGTTCTCGCAGGTGCAGATACTCAGTTCAGGACCATCACTGAAGGTCCCTGAACTCACAGGTGCAGACGCTGAGTTCAGGACCCTCACTGAAGGCTTCTTCCCTCACAGGTGCAGACACTGAGTACAGAACCCTCATTGAAGGCCCTTTAACTCATAGATACAGACAATCAGTATAGCCCACAGCCTAAGGCCTGTGCCCTTACAGCTTCAGACAGTCAGTACAGGTGGCACACTGAAGGGAACTGTCTTCAGAATTCCAGACACTACTTACAGGTCTCACCCTACAGATCCTAACCAACAGGTACAAACCCTGATACACGACCCTCTCTGATGGTCCCTGCCCTCACAGGTGCAGACAATCAATACAGTCCACACCCTTAAGGCCTGTCTCCTCACAGCTTCAGACTTGAGTCTAGGACACTTACTAAAGGCCCCTGACCTCACAGGTGCTTACAATCAGTAGATGCCTCACCCTTAAGGCCATAGGCTTAACAGATGGAGATACTCAGTACAGTCCACTCCCCGAAGGTCACTGCCCTCACAGGTGGAGAAAACAAGTACAGGACCCTCACTGAAGTTTATGTACACACAAGTGCAGGTACTGAGTATAGGAAGCCTTACTGATGGCCTCTGAACTCACAGGTGCAGACCCTGAGTACAGGACCTTCACTGAAGTCTCCTGGCCCCAAAGATGCAGACAATCAGTAAGGGCATCCCCCGCTAAAGGCTGCTGACATCACAGGTGTTGACACTGAGTACAGGACCCTCACTGAAGGTCTCTGCCTCCAAAGGTGCAGTAAATCAGTAGAGGCCCCACCCTGAAGACAGCTGACCTCACAGGTGCAGACAATCAGTACATGACCCACCCTGAAGGCTGTAGCCCACACAGGTGAAAACAATTAGTACAGGCCCACACTAAAGGGCCCTGTTCTCACAGGGGCTGAATCTCAGTACAGGTCACACAGTGAAGGCCCTGAACTCACAGATGCAGTCAATTCCCATGGGCTGCACCCTAAGGACCATGCCCTTACAGGTGCAGACAGTCCGTACATCGCATACCATGAAGGCCCCTAACCTCTCAGGTACAGACACTGAATACAGGACCATCACTGAAGGCTCCTGTCCTGACAGGTGAAGATACAGGGAGCTCATTGAAGGTCCCTGTACTCACAAGTGTAGATGCTCAGTAAAGGCAGAACCCTAAGGACCCTGCCCTCATGGGAGCAGATGCTCAGGCCAGGACCTTCACTGAAGTCCCCTGAGTTCACAGGTGCAGAGACTCAATACAGGCCACACACTGAAGGTCCCTGCCCTCCCAGGAGCAGACACTCAATACAGGATCCTCACTGAGACTGTTGACCTGGTAAGTACAGACAGTGAACACTGGGCCCTCACTGGAGGCCCATGACCTCAGAGTTGCTAGCTGCAGATTCTAAGTAGAGTTCTTACCAAGAAGGCCCCTCTCCTCTCAGGTGAAGAAAACCAGTAGAGGCCCCACCCTTAGGCCCCAGCTTCACAAGTGCAAACACTTAATACAGGCCCCTGGCTTTATAGGGGCAGACGCTGAGTACAGGAGCCTCACTCATGCCCCTGACTCACAGGTGCTGACATTAAGTACGGGACCCTCATTGAAGGCCCCTGCCCTCACAGGTACAGACACCCAGTACAGGCCCACCTTGATGGCTTCTTTCCCAACAGGTGGAGACACTTACTACAGGCCTGAAACTGAAGGCCAATGTCCTCACTGGTGCAGACACTCAGTATAGGCCCCATATTGAAGGGTGCTGCCTCATAGGTGCAAAACCTCAGTAGAAGCCATATAGTGAAGGTCCTGTCCTCACAGGTGTAGATACTCAGTACAGGACCCCCCCCCTCTGACCTTACAGACATTGAGTACAGGACCCTCACGGAAGGCCCCCTGACCTTACAGGTGCAGACAATCAGCACAGGACCCACCCTGAAGGCTACAGCCCTTACAGGTGCAGACACTTAGTACAGGCCCACACTAAAGGGCCCTGCTCTCACAGGGATAAATATCAGTACGGGTCACACAGTGAAGGCCCTGCCCTGACAGGTGCAGTCAATCCGTATGGGCACAGGAAATGAACAGAACGTTTTCAAAAGAAGACAGAATAATGGCCACCAAACATATTTAAAAAATACTCAACATATCTAATAATTAGAGAAATGCAAATCAAAACCACAATGAGATATCACCTAACCCCAGTGAGACTGGCCTCTATCAAAATATCCCAAAACAACAAATGCTGGCAAGGATGCCGAGAGACAGAAATACTCTTACACTGTTGGTAGGACTGCAAATTAGTGCAACCTCTGTGGAAAAGAATTTGGAGATAACTCAAAGAGCTAAAATTATAAATACCATTTGATCCAGCAGTAGCACTATTCGGCATTTACCCAAAAGAGGAAAAGACATTCTATAATAAAGACATCTGCACTCAGATGTTTATGGCAGCACAATTCACTATTGCAAGGATGTGGAAACAACCGAAGTGCCTGTCAATTCATGAGTAGATTATTAAAATTTGGTATATGTATACAATGGAATATTACTCAATTATAACAAATGTTGGTGATCTAGCACCTATTATATTTTCCTGGATACAGCTTGAACCCATCCTCTGAAGTGAGATATCACAAGAATGGAAGAATAGGCTCCACATGTACTCGTCATCAAACTGGCATTACCTGATTAACACTATGATGCTCACATGGTAGTAATAGTTTCCAGGGATTAGGGGATTGGAGGGGGGTAAACTCACAACTAATGGACAAGGTTATCATTGTAGAGGGGAAGGGCATGCCTCTAATCCTCACTTGGGTGAGGCAAAGACATAAAATGCAACCAAAATGTTTGTACCCTCACAATATTCTGAAATAAAAATAAATCATTAAAGAAATAAATAAAATAAATTATTCACATATGCTTGCATACGAAACCCAGTTTCCCTTTAAAACAAAAATAAAGAAGTAGCATTCAATTCGTTTAGCAGGATATTCCGATGACTATTTCACCACCAAAGGAAGCTACTGGCATTAGCCAACAAGCTAACCTTCTAATTCCTAATTCCAAAGTCTCTCTCTCTCTCTCTCTCTAAATAATCTAATTACTGCAAATGCTAGATTCCATTCTCATTGACAAGCTTGAGGAAATGGGACAAAACATCTGATTCAGCCCCCAGCTTCTCTCACTCTCTGTGATTAGCATTCCACCATCCAGATGGATTCCCAGAGCTGTATAATCAGACGTCAGTTAACTCTGTTCATGCTGAATTTTTTTCAGAAACACCCTGGCAAAAAAGAAAAGAAAAGAAGGAAGGAAAGAAGGAAAGAAGGAAAGAAAGAAGGAAGGAAGGAAGGAAGGAAGGAAGGAAGGAAGGAAGGAAGGAAGGAAAGAAAGAAAGAAAGAAAGAAAGAAAGAAAGAAAGAAAGAAAGAAAGAAAGAAAGAAAGAAAGAAAGAAAGAAAGAAAGAAAGAAGAGAAAGAAATGAATCAAGTTACCCAGTGGAAACTTCAGTAGATACTCTCCCATTCAAACCGTATGGTTAGTTCTCATAATGCCTTTTCTATTGAGCACCGGGGTTCTCTAAGACTGGTGTGTCAAATTCACCACACTGCCTGTTTTTATAAATAAAGCCTTATTGGAACAAAGTCATGCCTCTATGTATTATGTATTGTCTATGCCTCTTTTCATGTTATAGCATCAAAGTTTCATGGTGTGACTCTATGCCCCCCAAAGCCAAACATATGAACGACCTCACCCTTTATAGGAAAAGTTTATCACCCTCTGGTTTATAACCTTGTTATCTTGCCTTTTCATATTAGACAGCTGTGTACCAGTGGGTCAGGGTTTTTGAGTTTTCTTATCCAGTTTAGTCTGTTTAAGAGATACATTTGTTGGGGTTCAGGCAGGAAATAAGAACTCACAGCAAGTAGTCCATTAAAGGAGATTTAATGGAGATCTAATGCAGAAAGCTTATTATAGATACAGGGGAAAAGCTCAAAACATTGGAATGAGTGCTCCAGAACACCACTGCTAACCTCAGGACTAAGCAATAAAAGGACAAAGGATGGGGTTGTTGGTCTAGAGCCAGAGCCAGACCCAACCTGCGGAGCAGGGACCTGAAAGGAGTCATCACAAGGTGGGAGCCCGGACCCTAGGAGGAAAATTGAGCAGCCAGAATTAACATTGCACATACCCAGCCACTACTGTAGGTTCCATCACAGCAGAGACAGAGGAAGAATGCCCTGGCTTCTCCTCTGTAGCCTTCACTCACATCTCAGAGTCTTCCTTTGGTTGAACCCAGTGGGAATTTGTGGGCAAGGAGGCCTGCGAAATGCAGTTTGTAAGGGTTAGATTCCTGCAAAATAGAAGAGAGCAGGGCATGGGAGTAGAGTGCACTGAGAGAAAGAGGCACAAGACAAGCACAACAGGAATCAGATTTTTGGGCAAGGTGCTTCAGCAATCTCAGGCCTCAGCTTCCACAGGTGCAAAACTGAGATGTCATTTCTGTGTCATGAAGTTATTATATGGGTTTACCTAAAACAACATATTATAGCCTATGTAAATTATAAGCCCAGTAGACAGCAAATGCTACATTAGTCTGTGGACTCTCTTCTTGGCAATACCTTTCCAAATTGTTCTCCTTTTCCCCCGGTTCATGCTATATCCTTCACCACCCTCTGCCCACTGTCCCTAGCTATGGCCATTTAAACTTCCACTGACAGGCTTAGCCTCCCTCAAATTATTAGCATGTATCACCCTGTGGCTAATCAGAGTAAATGAGAACCTCAGAGTTCTTGAGTACTAAACTTTAAGACAGTCCTGCAGTTAGTTTTGCTCTTCATTTCCAGGTTTTGATAATTTAAGCCTCTAGGACTTTGAATTTGAGCTAGAATCTTTTAGGTAGTTGTTTATACATTTATGTATTTAGACAGCCAGAACTCTCCCTTCATTAGAACTCACAAACTACTTCCTTTGCTAAATAATTTTGTCCCTTTTCTACAAATCTACCAGAAATTAAAATTGGAAATTTAAATTGCAAACCGGCAATATAGGCCTGTTTCCTACTGAGAAATACTGCTATGCTACTAAATTTCTGAACTTCCAAATAATTTCAGGTTCTAGATGCCAGGTTTCCTCATAAGCAAATAAAAAAAAAAATCCCTCTTTTTTGCATGTCTTCAAATGTGCTAGATGTGTTCTGTCAGCTCAAAGGCTGGTTAAGAAAACTCAAGTGAACAAGTCACTACGGCATAATGAGGCAAGTGGAGTATTCATGGAAGGTACCGGGTTACAGGGAGGACAAGAACAGAAAGACATTTATTCTACCTGTAATGGTTAGTGGGGGCATTCAAGAAAGGCTAGGGAAAATGAATTTATACTGGAGGTGAAAATTAAAGAAATGAGGGTTACCCAAGTTGAGACAGGGAACAAAAATGTGTTCCAGCTTGAAATAACAGTATGTGTACAGGTTCAAAAGAATGATAGTGCATCATTTGTTGAGAAAATGATGAGAAATCTGACAGAATTGGAACCAAGCATTGCATTAGTTTCATTGCTCTGTTTTCCCAGTGACTCCGGTTCTGCAGATTTTCTGCATTTTTAGGATGAATCTCACTTGGGTTCCTAAGACTTTCCTGATAAAACAGAGTAAATATGAAATGAGATTTAAAATGGGCACCCTCCAAGACTCAATTCCTGGAGGACTGGCCATAGTAGCAGGGTTCACAGAAAGTTCCCTGCTCTTATGCTTTGCCTCTGACTCTTCCCATATTTAAATGGCCATATGCAACGACCCTGAATTTGGTATGTCTTCTCCTTTCTCTCCATCACAGGCTGTTCTAGTCTCTGGGTTGAGAGTTCTGTCTGTGTCCCTGACTCTGACCAAGATCTCATTTAGAATATTGATCTCCATGCTAGATTGGCTTTTGTCAAAGTTCCCAAGCCTCACAATTATGTCTGTGTTCTACTATCTATTTAACATCAAGTTTGAAAATAGAAAAAGATTTTATTTGGGAAGAAGCATTGTTATTTAGTAATCTACTGTAAAATTGAATTTGGTGAAGACCTCTCCTCTCTCTCTCTCTCTCTCTCTCTCTCTCTCACATACACACACACACACACACACACACACACACACACTCCCTTTCTGCCTCCCTTTCTTTTTCCGTATTCTTTCTCATTCTATCTTTGATTTGAAATTCACCATAGGTTCACTCATGCTCTTGGATAGTTAAGGTTTCATTCCAGCTGACTCCTCAAGCACCGCCTGAGAGAATATACTGGAGCCTTTATACAGAGGCTCATTGGAAATGTTTGGGAGCTAACCTGGATGAAACTTTTGTTCTCATGTCAACTTGATGTCTCATTATCCTTATGGGTATTCCAAAAGTTTTAATACAATTCAGAGGTATTGATATGGCTAATAAAGTCAACTAGTAAATTTAAATCCATGGAGTCCTATCTGCCTATTTATCTATCTATCTATTTTTACATAGCAATAATAAAAATATAAGAAGACAACTCCTGTGATGATTTTCTGTCAGGAAATACTATGTCAGTGTTTTTTTTAGAGCTTGGGGCCTTTCAAATAATCACAATAAATATTTTTCTTGTATCTCAGTGGTCAATCAAATAAAATGATACCCCTTAAAAACTTTGCTGAGTTTTAATTATAGCCAGAGCAGTGGTAGATTGAAACTAGATGCCTTTCACAGTCAGACAATATGTCAGAGCTGGCAGGCACTCCCTACGTGGGCTACTCGGATCCCTGCAAACTGTGTCATGTTGCTCTGAGGCCTGTTCCTGAGCTTGGAGCTTTTATTTTGATTGCTTGTCTATGGATGTGTGAAAAATATGTGTAAGCATTCTCCCAGGGAACACCGATTAAAATTTCATGTAGAAAATGCAATCTGCTGCTTTAATTTTACCATGGACTTTCCTAAATTCTCTAATTGTACATAGCAATGTGGCCACACCTATAGGTTCCACTCCATCTGAAAGCCTGGTCCTAGTGCAAAGAGTATCAAGAATTTGTCAGAAATTTAGATACATTTAGATATACACACATATGTGTGTGTGTGTATATATGTGTGTGTGTGTATCTGAAAGTCTTATGTGTGTGTGTGTGTGTATATATATATATATATATATATATATCTCAAAGTTATGATAATGCCTATGCCATGGTTAAGCCACAGCAAATAAAAGGCAGTAAAGAGACTGCTATATGGTCACAATTAATTCTCATATTGCCAAGAGAAGAACATAGTAGTAGTCTCATGTAAAGAAAATCCATGTGTCTTTGTCCATTAGAGTTCCTATAACAAAATACTTTATACTGGGTGGTTTATAAACAACAGACACTTTTTGCTCACAGTTCTAGAGGCTGGGAAATTCAAGATCGAAGCATCAGCATATCTGGTGTCTGATGAGGGCTTTTTCTTGAAAGATAGCACCTTTCATGTGTCCTCCCTTGGCAGATGGCAAAGGGGCTGACAAGCTCCCTCAGGCCTCCTTTATCAGGGCATTAATCCTACTCATGATCTCATGACCTAATAGCCTCCCACAGGCCTCACCTTCTAATAACACCACCTTAGAAATTAGTTTCCAAAGCATGAATTCTAGAGGACACAGACCTTCAGATAATAGCACCATGTTCAATAGATTAAAGTTGAGTGAGATTAGGTAAGAGATTAACTCACATCACTAGTAAGAAGGAGTAAGGATTGAAATCTGAGTCTGATTTCAACTGTGCACTTCTTTCTAATATAGCGTTCTGCCCCAAGACTCAGAATCCTTACACCTCTTCAACTTGACTATGTTCAGAGAAAGTGGTGTTTTTCTGCAAGAAACATTTTAGGGCTCTCTCTTTGCACTGTGACTAGAGCTTTGCCAAGAACTTGATGTATGCATCTGGTAGAGCTGTGTATTCTGGGCATTATTATTCCCATTTTACAGATAAACAAACTGAGGCACAGAAAGCTTAACAAAATCCTAGTAATTACATTAGGCGGAAGTCACTGAACTTCATTTATTAATACAATTTATGTTTCCAGTGTTAACGCTGTTTCCATCCCACTACTTCACGGCACTTCATCAGGGATGTACTATTATCAAAGATTTTTGAAGAGGTAGTTTGTGACATGGTCTTATTTTTATCTACTTATTTATTTTGCCTGAAAATAGCAAATTGACTAAATTCAAGAACATTTTTCCCATCTCCAAAACATAGCCTAAAATATCTAGGCCATATTCAGATTGCTTTCCTCTGAGGACAGAAATCTTATAACCCATTACTAATGCAATCATGGTGGAAGACATTTATAGCATTAAGTATAAGGGAGGGTAATTAAAATGTTGCTGGCATGTATTTTTTTTTCCTTTCCCAAAGTTTGTTTTATACATACTGTGCCTTGGGCATCTTCTGTTGCCCTGCAGGATATACATGCATCCTAATTTATTTGGGCTCTGATTTTGTTTGGAATTTTAATTAACTGCACCAGAATCTTCAGGCTCTGTGTTCTGCTTAGGAGCTATGAGCACAGTTCCCCCAGGCACTCCCAGCCGGCCCACTATACTTGCAACCAGTGATAACCCATTCTTCCTTAGCTCTTCTCTGATTCTTCACAGAACTCTAAAATTGCTGAGGTCTCCAGTTATTCAGGTCCTGAGTTTTGTTCTATTTTTCAAACAAGTATTTGTTATGGACTCAGTTGCCACCCTCCAAGTTCATATGTTGAATTCCTAACCCCTAAAGTGACTGTATTGCAAGGTAGAGCCTTTATGGCCATCACAAAAATTAAATGATGTTATAGTCAGTGGGACCCTAATCTGATAAGACTGGTGTCTTTATAAGAAGAGATAAAGAGCTTGCTCTCTTTGCATTCACTCAGAAGGAAGGCCAGGTGAAGATGCAGTAAAAAGCTGGCCATCCACAAGACACAGAATAAACATGCATTGGAAAACAAACTTGTCAATGAAAATGAACTTGATCTTGGAAGTCTAGCCTTCAGAACTGTAAGAAAATAAAGTTTTGTTGTTTAAGCAACCCAGTAGTGGTATTAGGTTATGGCGGGGGAGCAGACTAATATATCTTTTTCCTACAAAGAGCCTATTTTTTTTTTATTCCCTCATTAATAGTAACTCTCTGTTGTGCATGGCAGCATGTTCTCACATCCTGATGACCTGCTCAGCCTCCCCTCCTCTGGGAAACCTCACTGTTTTTCCTAGGCTGGCTTACCCAGCCTTCTATATGTTCCCAAAAGCCTGGCACAGAATCTCCACAGTCACCGTGACAGACAATGGTTTATGTAGGCGTCCTCAAACTACAGCCCGTGGGCCACATGCTGCCAGCCTAGGACATTTATCTGGCCCTCTGGGTGATTTTACCACCGCTGCCTGTCCTGCTTAGCAGCTGACTTGTCCCGGGCCCACAGTGCGCACTCTCCAACGGACTGAGGGACAGTGAACTGGCCCCCAGTTTAAAAAGTTTGAGGACTCTTGGTTAGTGATTTGTTTTAAAATATGTCTCTTCCATTAATCTGTGACCTCTCCTAAGCATGGAAAAGTTTTCATTCATTTCAAATCTCCAATGTGAAAAAAAAAAAAGCATTATTTGATACATTGTAGGTCTCAGTAAGTTTTGAACAAATAAATAAATTTATATAATTTCTTTGACTTCACCACAATAAAAAGAGTATTGTACGTAAGAAGTAAAGGTAGTATTAGAAAAACTGATTTGTAGAAGAGAGGAATACTTCTTCAACATTATAGAAAATGAACAGCTACATGGATACCTAAACCAGGACTAAGGCCTCTGACATTTTGTATTCTTTCTGCTCCCTCAATGTGAGCTGTTTTTGATAAAATTTCTAAAACTCATTCTTACTCTGCTATAAATGATTCATAAATACATTGTGAAATTGGTTACTGGTAGTTGGGTGAGAGGCTAACATAACAAATTGCAATAAAATCACATAAATAGTAAATCTGTTTTTTGCATCTGTAAAATAATGAGAATAATATCATCTTTACATAGCTGACAAGTATGTTGTATGAACAAATGACATAAAGAATGTAAAATAGTTTTATTTTCTAAATGTGTCAGGGAACTATAAAATATAAAATTGAAGAAGTTAGCTTAGATAATCTCTAGGCCTCTCTGGATGAAAAATTTTAAGATCCAGTTACTTTATAAAAAATAATTGTGCATACACTAACTACCTGAATATAAAACTTCATACATATTCCAAAATATCTTTCACCCATCACTTAGTTTATACTCCAGCAATATGCAAGCTCTCAGGGAATCACAGGACACACCGTGCTTTTCTATGGAAAATTTACACAACAGTTTTCACTCCTTTGTAATATTTACCCACAGATGGCTATATTGGGAATTTAATTCATCCTTTATATCTAATCTCAAATATTACTCTTCAGGACAATTGAAGAATTTCTCCCTCTGCAAGTTCTACATATTACTATTAAAACAATTATCTTATACTTTTACATTAGTCTTTTTTCTTACCCATTGCCTATTTATCTAACTCAGTGTTTCTCAGCCTTGGAATTATTGAGTGTTGGAACTGTATAAATCTTTATTGATTCGGACAGTCTTGTCCTTTGTGTGGTGTTTAACAGCATGCCTGTTTTACCCACTAATTTCAATGGCTACTGAGTACCCCTAGCTATGAAAGTGTAAAAATATCTCTAGATTTTGATGGTGTTTCTTACAGAAGCGAAGCCACTCTGAATGAGAACTATGGATTTAGAAGCCTTCAAGGACAGGCATAAACACTTGAAAATGCCATTTCAGAGGGTTGGAGTAGGCTAAATAATGGGCCACAAAAAATTTCCATGTCCTAATCTCCAGAAACAGTGAATATTTTATTTATAGATAAAAAAGAACTTTGTAGGTGTGTTAAAGATCTTGAGAGGGGAGATTATTCTGGATTATTGGGATGGTACTAATGTAATCCAAGATTCTTATAAGAGAGAGGCAAACGTACATTCTCACTTATAACTGGGAGCTAAACTATGGCTACACAAGGGCCCATAGAGTGATATAATGGACATTGGAGGCTCACAAGGAGGGAGGTCAGAAGGGGGTCAGGGATGAAAAGTTATCTGTAATGTTCAATGCACACTACTCCTCATGGGCATACCAGAAGCCCAGACTCCAGCAGTGCACAATATATAAATAATTCAATTTTTACCCCATTAAGATTCATTAAAATAAAAAAAAGGAAAGAAAAAAAATCAAAAGAGAGTGTCAAGAAGGTCAAAGCCAGAAGGAGAAGGTATGAAGGAAACAGAGGTTAGAGTCGTGCTCTTTAAAGGTGGAGAAATGGATCTTGAGTCACAGAATACCGGTGGCTTCAGGAGATAGAAGAAGCAATGAAATTGTTCCCTACAGCCTCTCAAAGGAATGCTGGGCAAATAACTCTATGATATTAGCACATGGAAATTGGTTTCAGACTTCTCATCTCCAGAGGGTCTAACGTGTTTGAAATCATAAAATCTTAGTATGATTGCCTCATCATGCTGTGCCCACCCTGACTTTGAGCTATCAAGGACAGCAGACTCCTTGACTATCTCCACTTGCCCTTATGTTGCTCCCAGCTTCAAACACAACACAAGGCCAAGGATAGGTGCTACAACATATGTATGGAATGGATAAACGACCACCGGCGAACATGGTACTTAACATATCGTGTTGTTCCAATATGCAGTCAAATACATTATAAACTCACAGCAATCAAAACTCTTTAATTCTTGTTAGCTGTTTTTAGGTCTAAAAACTGATCCCATTGTAGTTTACAGGCAGGATAAGATAATGATAAAATATGGGGATTCTGGAGCCAAACAGGCATGGGATTTGAAACATGAATCAGTTATTTACTAACTAGAATATTTTGTCATATGACTAAATCTCTCTGAGCCTCAATTTTCACACTTTTATAGAAAAAGGATAAAAATACTTAGGGGGAACATCTTGTACTAACATAAAGTAAGTGCTATAATAATAAAAAAAAAATAGTGCCTACAACAAAGTAGGCGGTAACTCATGACAAAAGGACACAGGAGCTGAATGAAAGACTCCCAGTGGCCAAAGCTGTGACAATTTCAGCACCAAAATAAATAAAGTACTATTGGATCATAACTCAAAATATAAATTAAATATTTCCTAGTCTATACTGATATAAATAAATGATCGAATAAATAAGTAAATGGGAAAAATAGGCAAATCTCCCATGCAAAAGAAATCTCTACAATTTATGTAGACACTTTACTCTCAGGGAAGGGGGAATAAAACCTTCCACTCCATAAATGTGGGCTGCACATAGTAACCCCCTTCCAAAAACACAGTATGAATATGGAAGGAAAAGGTAACTTACTGTGGTGAAACCTGACAAAAAGTACCTCAACCTTGTGATCAAGGCCAACATCAACAGTAATAAGTCATGTTGATAATTCATACCCTTCATATGATGTGATGAGAATGGCACTTTCCCCGTCTTCCTCCCCAAACCCATGACACTAGTCTAATTATGAAAACTTCAGAAGCATCTGAATTGACATACAGTATACAAAACACTCAAGTAGTACCTCACAAAACTGTCAAGGTCATTAAAAATATGGAAATTCTGAAATACTTGCAGTTAAAGAGGAGCTTTAGGAGAAGCATTGGCAACATAATGTGGTATTCTAGATGGATCCTGAAACAGGAGGAATAAAAATAAACATTAAAAAATAAAATAGGTAAAAAATAAACAATAGATAAAAAATAAACATTAGTTAAAAACTAAGAAAATCTGGATAGACTATTAATTTAGATAATAATGATGCAACAACACTCATCTATTAATTGAAACAGATGCACCTTATGGTGTTAGCTCAGGTGTTAGTAACAGGGAAGACAGTGTGCAGTGTATATGGGAGCTTTCTCCACGTTCACAATTATTTTGTAAATATAAAATTTTTCTACACAAAATAAAAAGTTGTGGGTTTTTGTTTTTGTTTTAAATAGATTTTGCAAAGAAAAATAAATTGAAAATTTCATAGTGTCAATTAAATAGATAGGGGCTAAACAAAAGTCTGCATTAATAACAGTTGGCATACAGTAAATGCCCAATGTATACCTTGGTGTCAGATGGTCATGACAGAGGAGCATGTGGCATGTGTGTGAATGGTGAGCCCCTTGAAGATAGGAAAGGGACAGGCTTCCCCTCTGTCATCCCCAGCACCAAGAACAGGTTTTTCTCAATTATGTGACTGTTGAATATAATTTATATTTATATTGTCATTAAAATAAGTGGACTTGTTTTCTTTAAAACCTTGACTATGCTTTGTTATCTGTCAGAGCACAGCTCATGTGTGGATCTTCCCACAGCGTCTTCACGTAAGAATAATTCAGGCTTCCATTCTGCAATTCTGTCACTTATTCTTTTTCTTTTCATTTTGTACTTACAGCTGCTCTGTGACTATATCCCAGTGGATCATGTTTGTTAACATGTCTAACTCTTCTACTAAACTTTAAGGCTTTGGTGGATAGGATGATGCAGTATTTATATATTTTCTTAACCAAAAACTTACTGTAATATTAGTAATAGAAACAGCTTACTCAATGATGAATGAAAGAATGGATATTTGAATAAAGAAAATAATGAAACAAATGAAATAGACAACCAAGATGGAGGATGCGTTTGTCAAAGTCTATCATTACTTTAAACTCTGTCAGCACAAGCCCTAAAGAAACATGAAAAATATGATTCACATTAGTTCTCTGCAGATGTATTCTTAAAGATTGCAGAAGACACTGCCTAGCTTGTTCAAGAATGACTTGCCTAATCAAAAGAAGAAGTTTTTATAAAAAAATATTGAGTCAGCACATGGATAAGAGATTTTAATTTAAATTATCTCCTCTCTTCTTATCCATTGCAGAGGCACCTTTAGTTTTAGGGCTGAAAATGTAGGGATTGAATCCCTGGTTCATTGACAAGCTTTAAACAGTGTTAACCACTAATATATTTCTCTGATATGAAACATTTAGCTAAAAACCACCAAAAAAGTCTACCGCAAAAATTTTTACTGCTTCTGGAATCAAAGAGTTTCAAAGCTGCTGAGTGAAGTGAATTTGCTCAAGTTATTGCATTCGAGTCAGATTATAAATGAAATCTTCTCATTTGGTTACTACACCATCACATTAACTCTAGAAGTGTTGGCCTTTTTAAGCTCTTTGAAAGCAGGGCTATGAATTGGTCACTTGGGATATCCAGTATCTGTAGTATTACTTAGAACACAGTAAACAAAGAGTAAATATGACCTTGAAATGTTGAGCAGAAACCAACCCAGGATAAGGATTCTATGCTGGCCACCATTCAGGTACCATTTTGCTGTTAAAAATGACAATAAGGATGCTTATAACCCACTCAGCTCATAACAGTGACAGGTATTGTGGGTTTTTAAAAAATTATTTATGTATTTTCATTTTTAATTTATTTTTATTTCAGCATCCTATGGGAGTACAAATGTTTAGGTTACATATATTGTCTTTGCCCCACCTGAGTCAAAGCTTCAAGTGTGTCCATTCCCCGAATGTTGAGCACCACATCCGTTAGGTGTGAATATACCCATCCCCTCCTCCCACCTGCCCAATACTTGATGGATATTACTACTATATGTGTACATAAGTGTGTATCAGTTAATACCAATTTGACGATGAGTACACATGGTGCTTGTTTTTTCTATTCTTGCAATACCACACTTAGTAGGATGGACTCCAGATCTATCCAGGATAATAAAATAGGTACTAGATCACCATTCTTTTTTGTGGCTGAGTAGAACTCCATGGTATAAATATACCACATTTTATTAATCCACTCGTGTATTGATGGACACTTGGGTTGTTTCCACATCTTTGCAATTGTGAATTGTACTGTATAAACATTCTAGTGCAGATATATTTTTACAGAATGATTTTTTTTTACCTTTGGGTAGATGCCCAGTAATAGGATTGCTGGATCAAATGGCAGTTCTATTTGTAGCTCTTTGAGGTATCTCTATTTTACTTTCCACAGAGATTACACTAGTTTGTAGTCCCACCAGCAGTATATGGGTGTTCCTGTCTCTCCACATCTATGCCAACATTTATTGTTTTGGGACTTTTTGATAAAAGCCATTGTGGTTTTGATTTGCATTTTCCTGATGATTAGAGATGTTGAGCATTTTTTCCTGTTTTTATTGGTCATTAGTCTATCTTCTTTTGAAAAGGTTATGTTCCTGTCCTTTGCCCACTTTTTGATAGGGTTGATTTTTTCTTGCTGATTTTCCTGAGTTCTATACAGATTCCAGTTATCAGCCCTTTGTCAGATGTGTAGCATATGAATATTTTCTCCTGCTCTCATGATAGTTTCCTTGGCTGTGCAGAAGCTTTTTAATTTGATTAGGTCCAATTTATTTATGTTTGTTGTTGCTGTTATTGCTGTTGGTGTCTTCTTCATAAATTCTTTCCCTAGGCCGATATCTATAAGAGTTTTTTCCAAAATTTTTTTCTAGAATTCTTGTAGTTTCATGCCTTAGGTTTAAGTGTGTTATCTACCGTGAGTTGATTTTTGTGAGAGGTGAAAGGTGTGGGTCCTGTTTCAGTCTTCTACATCTGGCTGTCCAATTTTCCCAGCACCATTTATTGAATAAGGATTCTTTTCCCCAGTGTATGTTTTTGTTTGCTGTGTCAAAGATTAGATGGCTATATGAGGATGGTTTTATATTTAGGTTCTCACATTGTGTTAAATGCTTCATGTACAATATTTCTTTTGACCCTTACAACAGTTTGCTATGGTAGGGTTTTTGTAGCCACTTTGTAGAAAAGGAAAATAGATCAGCCATATTAAGTTACCTAATCAAATTATACTTCTAATAAGAGGAATATCTTGGTTTTCAGGGGAATTAGAGCTCCAGAACATTTACGTTCATATTTACAAAACCTCTTAAATCTATACAAATTTTGTATTTACATGTATTGCATAGAGGCAAATGCTTCTACTAGCATACAATGATAGTTTTAAAAGTTCATCATTCAAGTAAAGCTTAACTTCCTAAATTTCCATTAAAATTTATTAAATTTATCCATTGACAATTAACATCATATAATGAAATGTCTAAGAAAGCAGATAACCCATTCGGTGCAACCCATCAGTTTACAAATGGAGAAAGCAAGACTCAGAGAGAGAACAGTGTGTAATTATAACCTCTACATAATTTTCCATGGAGTTGAAAATGGCTGGAGAAGATGACATATTGGTTGATGGTTGTGATCATTTGATAGGGCTGGTTAACAAAGTACCACAGATTTTTTTGGTGGCTTAAACAAGAGAAATTTATTTTCTCACCATTCTGGGGTCTAAAAGTCCAGGATAAAGCTGTCTGCAAGGTAAGTGCTTTCTGGGGTCCATGAGGAAAAGATTTGTTCTAGGCCTCTCCACTTGGCTTATAGATGGTCACTTCTTGTATCTTCACACCCTCTTGTCTCTTTACAAGTCTGTGCTTAAATTTTCTTTTCTTATAGGGATATCAATCATACTGTTTTAGAGTCTACTCTAATGAACTCATTTTAATCAATTGCCTCTGTAAAAAGTCTATTTCCAAATATAGTCTCATTCTTAAGTAGTTTGGGTTAGCATTCAGCATATGAATTGGGGTGGGGAGAGAAGGGAAAACAATTCAGACCATAACAATGTTTCTTTCTTTCTTCTGTTTTATTTTATTTTTTTTAATTTCCACAGAGTTAAAAGGGTAGAACTTTGAACTTATATGCTTTCTACTCCTTCAGAATAGTAAAAACTGATCCATGATTCAATAGATATCAGAAACCCTATATTTTTTATAATAACAAAGCAAGAGGATGAGTTGTATCAGTACCATATCTCAGAAATCATAGAAAATTGGAAAAATAGACGTTTTGAACATGGAAAATCTTTGAATATTTAAATTCTTTCATTTTCCATGTATTCTGTTTTAAATACTTCTATATGTTCTTCTTTCTATGTGAAGGACAGTTTTAGTCATTTATACCCATTTTAGATCTCGTTGGAATAATCTTTCTATAGGTCTATTGTTTATGCATGGAGTTTTCTCCCTATAGATTCCTATGACACCAGAACAGTGTCTTATACTTAACATTCAAGCACAGCTTCCCACCCTACCCTGGGTATATTCTAGAAATGACACGTGTACTTTAAAACACCACTCAAAGGTAACATTTATAAGAATCTTGAGAGTATTTGGATGTGAAGAAGACAGATTCTTAATTCTCTAAATACTTATGTTCTTTCTTCCACAGCTTGGACAAATAAAAAGAAAAAAAAAAACATCATAGAAAATGAATCATTTGGTAGCCTCATGTGTCCTTGAGTTAATCATCACATGTCTTTGAATAAATCATCATAGTGACCCTGGGAGTGAGATTTTTATATGCACATCTGCATGTGATTGGATGGAAGCATGAGATGGCGGTATCGTATATTGAAAGTCGTATATTTAGCAAAAGGAATTTCTGAACAAAGCAAAGTTTTGATCTCATGAGTTTCAAAGCCCAAATTCTTTTGACCTCAAAACTGAGATTAAATGTCAGTTTTTACACACTTGCTGATAGAGCCTAGGTCGTCAGCTCAGGTTTGCAGCCATCGACTAGTGAATAGTATGTGTTCCCTCATATTCCATGATCTTCAAAGCCCTCTCTGAGACTGCTGAGAAGACCAAGGTTGCCAACTTCATGACTCTCCTTCCCTCTGGGTTCCCTTGTTTTCTCCTGCCAACTCTGTCCCTCACCATGAAGACAGAGACTCTAACTCCTCCATTACTGGGTTTCTCAAAAAGCCCACCACGCACAGCCTTGCTGTCTATAGTAGCACATGGTAAAGAATTGCAGGGACCTAGCATGCATCCTACAACTGAACAATCTAACAAACATATAGGAAAGGAAAGAAAGGATAACAAAAGCACAAGAACATATTTATTTCTTAGATATTCTTGTATTCAGAAATCCTTTGTGACCATCATTGTCCCAACAGCTTTTCTGGTTGAGCTCTTAGAGTTTAGAAATAATCATGTCTTTTCCATTCATCTCTCTTTTTCTCCTCACTCATGTCTCCTTCCCCCTTTCACTCTCACTTCCTGGAAGAATAAGTAAACTTCTCACTGTGTCTCCTGCAGAGAAATTCTGTCCTTTTTCCAAAATCCTTGATAGGAACTTGAGAGGAAAATCTTGTGAGAGGAAAGCATGAGGCATAGCAAACCATGTACTAGAGAGTTTCTGAGAGATGACAGGACTGCAAGAGAGACTCTTTGTATGAGACAATGGCTACATTTTCCTTAAACAAACAGTAGGAATTGACCAAATAAAGCTTGGGGGTAGGGAAAGAAGCAGGGCATTTTAGGCACAAAAGACTATCTTCCATAAAGAGTAAAATTTTCCCTTAAAATGTCTTTTGCAAAGTAAGTGCTGAGTCCTTAGGAAAAAAAGTCAAAGCAAAGCAAAACAAAAATCATTATACTCCTGTAAAAAAACAATCATGGGCACCTATGACCAAAATCAGATTTATTAAAATTTTGAGGGCACCTTCTTTTCCATCACTGTACATGAGTATCTATGTAGCACAAGGCAGAGAAGGCTAATGGCACTTACTCTTCCCCCAGCAAATGGATAACCATGATTTGTGCTCCAGCATATACAATATACTCTTTGTCTAGGCATACTCTATTGCGTGAGTAATTCAGAATGTGCCACCAGGCTTTTATTTTCCTGGGGCCTATAAAAGCTAGCAGAGTTGTCCTGTACTTGACAATTTAGTATGAAAGACATGGGCACCATTATCTTGAACCCTCTAAAAGATAGTAATTAAGGGTGATGGCATTGAAAGAGAAATTCAGATTTTCTCTAGCAACGAGGCTATAAATTGAGGGTGGTACAGGATTTGGACAATTGAACCTCCACGCAGGCACTCAGTTATAATTGGCATTGATTTAACAGTCCACAGCTCACCCTCTGCATCAAAAATTGATTGGAAATAACAAGCAATGAAGATTAACACCTTTCAGGAATAGCATTCTCCTTAAATAAGTAAATATCAGAAAAGATAAAATGGTCAATTGTATTGCATGTCATACCTCCCTCTATACCATGAAAATCCCACCAAGGTGCTGTAAACTAGAAAACCCTTCCCAAAGCAAAGCTGGTAACTTCCAGGATGATACAACCAGGGATCAGTTTGCCATCCCAGGAAAGCTATTTAAATTAAGGAGAATTCTTCCCTTTAAACTTTGTAGTTTAATAAAGGCTTACGTCTGTAGCATTTATTTGCTTTGGGCATTTAGAGTTATGGTATGGGTGCAGGTTTGGAGTCCAGAAACACTGCATTCAAATCTATTTGTTCCTCCTATGGTGCATGCTCCTGGGTTAATTGCTTACTTGAGTCCTCTGTCCCTCAGTTGTCTAACATTTAAAATGAAAGTATGATAGTAACGGGACCTATCTTACAAGGAAAATGTGAAGGTTAAATGATTTACCTAAAGTGAAGCATTGAGAAAATGCCCATGTGCTATAAATGTGAGCTATAAAATCAGCTAGTCAGCTTGGAGGCCTGAGGAATAATAGGGCTGAGGAAAGAAGGGATTGACTGACCCCTCCCTACGTGCTTAAAAAAAATAAAATTTCCTATTTAATTTCAAGTATTAAATGAGTCAAATGGTTCACAACTCACAACATATAAAAATGTGTGTAAGAAAAACTCACTCCTATGTCTGTCTACTTTCGACCCAGCTGCTCCTGAAATTCTGGGTCACAGGAAATGTGTGAGATAGATGATAAATGTGTACTGGTGTTTTATGCCACTGAGTTTGGGGTTAATTTGCTTCTCAACAAATAGATAACTAATATACAACACAAAGATTTTAGATCAAAGCAAGCTATCCTTAAAATAGTAAAGCTACAAAAACATTAAACATTCAAAAAGTTATAGAATATTTGTCCATAACTTTATTTGCTTTTTATGCTGATTATTCTCCATTAGTACATTTGCTATTCTTTTGCTGTTTTTTATTTGTTATAGTAGCTATATCTTAATGCATGTTCCTTTTCTAATAGAATCAATTAAATTAGTTGGACTTTTATGTAGGAAGTGGCCAGGATCATCTTAAGGCATAGTAGCTTTACATATCCCAAGACTTTCTTTTATCCTGTTGCCAAAGAGATAGACTACTTTCTTCAAAGTGGCACATTTGTGTTACTTTTGATGTAGTCCCTGCTTTGCTTTTATATACCAAACCAGGGCTAAGAGGGTTATTATTGCAAAGAAGTCATATACTTTTCTCTCCTTAGGATGTACCCTTCTCTTTTAGAAATGGCATCTTTGCTGGGATTTCTAAAATCTGCTGATTTGGAGCCTTCTCATTAATCTCTGTTTTTCTTCTCTGTGTCTCTTCATTCATGTGCTCTGTGATATCTCAACTACATTTAGCTACCTTTGCTCACAAGTAGAAAGTAGGAACTTTACGCGGCAACTACTTTTGCCAAGCATGACATTTGTAATGTTTCAATTTCTATTTCCATTATTATGTTTGATAACTTGCTAACCTTTTAAAGCCATATGCATATAAAAATATTAAACATTCTTTCATGTATCTCTTTCACCATAGGACTTTTCCCCAATTTTATGTCATCATCACATGAGTTTGTTGTAGAGGTCAAATGAGAAATCACATAAATACTCAGTGTTTGGGTACCAGGTAGATGTCAAAAAAAGAACATGTGCACTATTGTTATTAATAATAATTATAACTAAAGTTGTTTTTCTAAGAAATAAAGAGTAAATCACTTAAAAAAACAATTGAGATAATTCTGCGATACATCTATAAGCATCATAGACCCTCACACAGCTCTACTTCGTAATGCAGGAGTCACTGTGATGCAAAGTCTCCTTTTTCAACCTTTATTGATCCTGTCTTGTGGAACTGTGGTTTGCCCAACCTAAGAGTGTTTGCTGAAGGAAGCACTGAGTCAGCTTTCCCTGTAGGTACTTTGTGCCTAGCACTTGGGAGGAATTTCCAAATATTTATTGAATGACTAAACGACTTCACATTGTGTTTCACTCTCTTCCAATACTCTGTAAGTTCCTCCTCTTTATTCATTTAAGCAATAGCTCTGTCATTTCTTAAAATATATATGCCTCTTCCTTTCCAAGAGCTGGCAGTTAATACCAAACTGATTTATGCAGAAGCATGTTTTTGTATATTCTGTGAATAATGGTTTATACAATTATCAAGTCTTGGGTTTTTCAAACTTTTGGAATGATTGATTTTTCTGGCTATTTCCATCCGGTTAGTTTTATTCTGATCCATAATGTAAACAGACTGGGACCTATGAACCTATGTGGTCCACCATTTCCTAGAGCTACATAACTGTCTCAGTCCAAAGGCAAAACCAAATCTCTGTGTTTTCTCTACTAAATCACTTAGCAGAAAGTCACAAAAGAAAGCAGGACAGGGTTAAACCATGTTTATTATGAAGTAAGTATAGTCAGGTCCACTCATGTGTGGCTCTAATTTGCAGCAATGACAAGCATAATGAAAGGGCAGTTTATCACCTCTTGATAGAGAATTGCCAAGAGCTGAGATAGTCCTGGTGATTTCCATGGGCAGTACTCTTTGTAGGAAAAGGGCTTGGAGTGTATTCCTTTAGAACCTGGGCCTTAGGAGAAGGGACCATTTCAGCCAGCTGGTGCTAAAATACACTTGATAACCTGAGGGGGTGGGGAGTTACAAGTAATATACTGCCATGTGAATAGACTAATGAGTTGTATTTTTGTCCTCCTTTTTAATGAGTGCCATTCATTACCTTATATTATGCTTTTGAAAAATGGAATGCCGCTTACATAAAATGTGATTATAAGTCCGTCCTTGGTTCTTTTACAATTCCAAGCTTACTGCTTCTCAGTTTAGCTTCCCAGAATGTACTGCTTTTAGGCTTTTGTTACTTCTGAGTCATTTTGGCTTTTTTTGGACATGTGCTTTCAACTTCTAATTCGCGGTGACAAACATATCCAATGCGATATTATCTACTATGTTTTCTTAAAATTATCTGACAGCAGTTGGAAAACTGGCTTATTCCTAAATATGCAATTATGTATTGTCACATATCAGGTTTCCCTTTTTCGCATCTTGATACATTTACAAATGCATAGACATCTTTTCCTTAGACTAGCAGGCCCAAGGCTAACAGACGTATTGTTAGGACAAAACTTATTCCAATCTCCTTTAACCAAATCTTATCCAATCAAAGGAAAGCTTTCCGTACACCTGCGTATGCTTTTTTTTTTGACATGAATTGAGGCTATGATGCCATTGGTCATTCTCCTTCCCTTGCCTAGGAGGACTTAAACCTTCTCACCTCTTCTTTTTATCTGCATCACTTTAGGCGTCTATCTCTGTCATCAGGTAGCAATCTGCTTGAGAGTGGGAATATGGTCTTGCTTATTATTGAGTTGTTTTTCCTTAGCCCATTCATTTGTTAAAAATAAATCACATGTTGAACACCAACAAGAATTGGTTTTATTCTTGAGTAAATGACAGCTGTGATGGCCTGAGACCATACCCAGCAGATCCACTATAGGGGACGTAGTTGGTGCAGAGCCTTAACTGCTATGCTTTGCAATCTATAGCTGCATTTACATTCAGACCACACCTGTCACAGCCACTCCCTACCAAGGATGCCTGCAGCAGGGACACTGAGGATGATCCATTTCTGGGAGACTCAAGAACCCTTTGTCAGTATGAATTAACAATTTCTGAAACTCCTTTTTGGATATTCTAATATTAAACAAATTAGATAATATACTGAGGATAATGAGAGCCTAATGTTTCATTGTTGCAGAAAGAAGTTATAAATAAAGAAAAAAGTAAAGCTAGAACGAGCTCTGTGCTTTGAAATAGGATTAAAAATTATTAGTATGAACTCATACTTTTTAATATATGTGTAGGCAGTAAAATATACAAACATATATTTGCGAGATTATATACATACACACTGATATATATATATATATATATATATATTTCCTTATACTATAAGGAACTAGAAACAATAACACCCTAGTTACAAGGAGCATACTTTGTATGCATATCTTGTCTATTAAACTCATTTTTCAATAAAATAAACTAGAGCTTCTTGGAGGAACTGACTCCAAAGAAACTACAAGATGATCCTGGCATGTATAGTGGTACAAGAAAATAAGCCGATGTTCACAAAATGACAGGACATCTAGTTGAAAGGACACAAGAGATAACTTGGAGTTACCAGTGACCAACTCTGGGAAAATGTGAGAAACAACATAAATTATGACATAAATGGATAAAACAAATATTCATGGAATATTTATACTAATGTAAACATATTTAAATAAATGAGAGAATAGGAGATAGTGCTTCCTTAAAATAGAATTCCAATTAATAAATGTAGAATTAAGGTAAAATTAGAAAATTCCCACTTGGAAAACACTACATCTATAATTACTGTAGATAAGAAGAACAATAGATCCTAAAACTAGAGGTTGAACAAATGATGAAAAAATGAATATTTGTAAAGTCTCAAGGTATCTCCTTCAAAGAATCTCATCAGTCACAAGAAAAAAAATAAAATAGTAACTTCATAATGGATAAATCTGGCAGATGTCACTTTAACTATATACCCACAAGCTATCATCATCAAGGATGAGACATGAAAACATCATGCACCTCCTGAGTGACGCCCAGAGAAGGACAGAATGTCACTTCTGCACTGTTCTTGCCAAATATGTATAAGTTCAACTTAATCAGGAAGAAACATCAGAGAAACCCAAGTGCAGAGGCAATTTGCAAAATAACTGGTCAGTGCTTCCAAAGTTTCATATCATGAAAAACAAAGAAAAACTGAGGACATGCCCCAGATTGAAGGAGACTAAGAATTCATAGTAACTAAATACAATGTGTGATCCTACATTGGATTATGCCCCTGAAAAAGGACATTGGTCAGACAATATAGAAGATGTGAATTACAGATTAGTACATCTGTTCATTATATTAATTATTATATTCTGGTTTTAATTATTATTATTTGGTTATGTAAAATGTTAACATTATAGTAAGCTAGGTAAATAATTTTTGGGAACTCTTTATAGTACTTTTGTAATTTTTTTAAAGTCCGAAGGCATTTAAAATGTAAGCTGAAAATTATATATACATATGCATATATACATGCCAATTAAAATGTAATATAATAAATGCAGCAATCAAATATGTGTAGCAAGCTGGGAATGGTGATATGTGCCTGTAGTTCCAGTAACTCTAGAGACTGAATTGGCAGGATTCCTTGAACCCAGGTATTCGAGACCAGGCTGGGCAAAATAGCAAGACCCCAACTCTAAAAAAAAAAAAAAAAGTGTACCAAATGCCATGGGATTCTAAAAGAGAGTATAGTAACATCTCTACCAGGTCTTAAAATTTCTCTTGTTAAGAGTAGAAAGGGACACAATTATGATTACAGCAGAATAATAGAGCTATTGCCTTAAGCAAACCAGATTATCAGTCACCTTAGTCTTTTAAGTCACCAGCAAATGATTAACAACTGAAGCATCAGATGAAATCCCAGGTAAGGAAGAAACGAGAAAGAAGAAACCAAGACAAAGGAGCACAAGGTGTACCTGAGGCCAGCAAGAAAGTCTGGAGTTGGACCGCTCAGAGGGAAGGTGAGTGGGTAGAAGGAGCCCATTCTGGGAAGAAGTATGGAATAGTGCAAAATTACTATTCTGGAAATGAATTTAACACTAATTTAATTCTAGCAGCCCAAAGAAAGCCAGTGTGGCTGGAAATGGGAAGACCAAAGGAAATGACACTAGAGAAGTGATAAGAAACCAGGGTATTTATGGTTCCTGAAGCCTGAAAAATAAATCCCTGTGTCCCCCAACCCGCACCCCCAGCTCACCCCAACTCTGTGTTCAGGTATGTTCTTCTCAGGATTTTCAGCAGAGGAGTGGGCTGATCCAACTTATATCTTAGAAAGACCATTCTGACTTCTTAAAAAATTTATTGGGTGGGGAGAGTGGGACAAGAGCAGAGGAAGATAGTGGATTTAGAAGAATCACCAATTTAGGTAGTAATGATGGTGGAAGTAGAGAATGAGAGAAGTCAAGTGAAGACATGTTTTGGAGGTAGGATTTGCTGATGGATTTAATGAGAAAAATTAGAGAAATTAAACCCCAACTTCATGTTATTAATTACTAAGATGGTATTTCAGTCAAAAGACTTTAAGAGTGTGGCATAATCAAAATTGAATTTTAAAAAGTCATTTTGGCTATGTTTCCTAGATCTCTGTAATTATTAATATGACCTTTGTAATTTCCCTGAAATCACCTGAACCACTAGTGTTATTAAATTGATATGAACTGCTACTCTTTAAATGTATTTATACTGTTAATAATTTGCATGGACTCGTTGTTTCTGCTTATACATGTGTTATGTTAAAAGAAAAGTTTACTTCCTTATGGGAAAAGATAAGCTGGTGGTAGTCTTCTTTGCTAAAGGTTCTACTCTGGTGTAACCAGAAGCACTTAAAGTACAACTTATAATAGAAATAACTTATACATAATTCAGTATTTCTTTAACGCTGTCCTATAAACCTATGTGAAGTCATTGGTTAAGAAATACCAACTTAAAAGCAGGAAAACCACTCTGATGCTATTAAAATCCACCAAATGGGGTGTTTTCCAGTTTAATCCAATATTCTACCATTGAATACTTTTTGAAACAGTTCTGTGTGGGAGTAGAAACAAAAATAACAGCAAAGAAGTAGACATAATTATTCTTGTTCTTAATTTTAGTCAAAAGCAGACTTATATGATATGAAATATTCTATTGGTGTGAAACAGTTAATTCCCTAAGCTTCCAACTTCCTCACAGGAAATGAATTAGGTTCTGGAATGAATCCAACTCATTTATTCTTTCACTCAAGATTCATTCATGGGCCTTAGGCTTATGATTACTGGTAAAAAAAAATAAACATAAAACATTTAAATTCAATGTGGAAGTTAAATAAGAAGGCAGGGGAGGAATCCCTGTAGGTAAATCATCAGCAAAATAGATTCTTGTACCATTTACTGAAGGCTGACATTGAAGCTCCAGGGAGCCGAAAGGTGTTTGATATTTAGAAAAAACATAATCCATTTAGAATTATGACTTGCACTGGGTCAGACTTTCCAAAGAGGAGTTGTCAGCAGAATTGGTGAACTCAAAATAGACATTATGATTAATGACACAGTAATGGAAGCATTGCATTCTCTCATAGAGTTTTCTCTTTAAAAATGTGAAGAATAAGTGTGCATAGAGAAATATTAATTCTAAGTGTTCTACTTCATCTGACTATATTTAGTACCTAACAAATTATAGGAAAGTTTAGCATAAACACCAGTCTCCATGAAATCTGATTCTTGTTTCTCATGCACATATGAATTAGATCTGTTCAAATTGTTATGCCATGTGTATTATATTCCACTGTTAAACCCATTTCTCCTTGATTGCAGTTTACGTTCTTACCTCTTCAGCCATACATCCCTCCATAGTATGCACTGCAGTCTCCTATCTACCTAAAATGCTTATCTATAAACTTCCTCTCCAGAATTCCTCCTAGCTTTCAAATACCAGCTAGAATCCCGCATGCACCAGAAATTGGCCCTAATTCTGTCTTGCCTAGTGTTTCCTAGACTCTAGATCTCACTTCAAACTGCTCCATCAGGCTCTCTAAAGGGTGGGAATGTTAAACACTATTTTAAACAAAAGCTTCTAGTAATTTTTATCATCAGGAAAATCTGGAAAACAGTTTGCTAGTCAAAATCCATTGTTTTATGCCATTATAGTCTTTTAAAGCAAAAATTGCACTGCACAAATTTAAGCAGGCAAGAAGACTTTATTGAAGACTATTGTAATAGAAGAGTAGCGTGGGACTGAGCTATCAGAAGGATACAAGAGGACATGTGGTTGAGGTTGATTAATGGGATGTATGGAGAACTATGAGTTATTCCTACACCTGTAAGTGTTTTTCTCTGTGATTAGGCCATCTTTGTTTACTAATTGTTTCCCATCAAAGTTAAGCTCCTATCCTCCTATAGACACTGGGAGAGACAGGGCACTATCTTCCTTGCTGATTACATTTCAAAGGCATATCTATTCCTCCTAGGTCCTTGAGAAATATATTCTTGGGTTGTAAAACTAGTGAGAGTTTTTTGTTTTTGTTTTTAATTTACATCTCAAAGGGGCAGCAAAATAATTTGCAATTACAAGATTTCTAAAGCCAATCCTCTAAGAAAGGTAGATCAGGATCCTAGAATTAGGACAAAGCTTGTTGAAATTTTAGTCAAGCTGTAGGGAACCTTAAGGCCTTTCAGTACTGCTCATAATAATTTCTCTATGATATAAGTCCCAAAGACAGGCAATTCCCATTCTCATTCCACGGTCAGGCATCCATGCATAGTACTGTATCTTGTATGTTTGTTTTCTCATAAAACCACCATACCCTGAAAAAATGAATAGAATTTAGATAAGTAGTCTAAAGATTGAGGGACATTCTAGGTAAGAGGAGCAACGTGATCAAATGAGTAGAGAGAGATGAAAGCTCAAAGGATAGAATGTCAGAGGTCAACCCTTCTCATTACTCTCCTTACTGTCTGTTCCACCGAAAGGAAACATCTTACACAATTCATCAACTTGAATATGCAACATATTCATACTAAAATTCTAGAAACATGAATAAAAATATGCTTTTGGTCTAATAACAACTATATATTTGCCCAGCTACCATCTGCTACCATCTCTTGCTTGTTATTTGCCACACACTGTGCTGCACATTTTACTTTTTTTTTTAAATGCTCACAATTCTGCAAAATAAATTATTAAGTCAACTTACTGAAAAGAAAACTCTCGCTCAGTGAAGTGGCTGTGCATCTTTTCACAGCCAGTAAGTATGCAGTGTATATCCAAGCCCTCCTCACACCTGGCTTTAAAGCTAGGACTCTTTTTCATTTATATCATTCTGATTTCTCACAAAACATGTTTGTGTAATGGTATGTTGTTATGTTATGCTGTTTTATGCTATATGCTTTCATTTCACTTCAAATAATCTTACGATGGTTTTCAGTGATTAATATATCTCAAGTTTCAAAGAAAAATAAGCTATTTGAGTCTTCTCAAAGCTCAAGTGAGGCCCGAGATATTATTGTGGATTACTTGTTACCACTGGGAAATCCTCACAGTTAGTATCACTTTTCAGACTACACTGCAGGCAATTAAGTCCATGATTAGGACCCAATCAAATCCTATTATATTTCTCACTGAGATGTTGCAAATCTAATGTTAGAATGAACAGATCTGAGCAATCATTTGAAAATTGATCAACTATTCAATAATAAAGCCCAGAAAGAAGGTCTAAAAATAGTTAATTTGCAGCTCAGCATTCTGAGAAGGAGGTTTCTGCAGCCATTTCCTTTGCCCTCTGATCCTTCCTGAATCATTCTTCTTTTGTCTGCCAAAGACACCAAGTTGATTACCTTTTTGTGTCTCCCTTTTCAAACTCATTGCTGAGGCCAAGAGTAATTGTGCATTCAGCACTGGTGTGAAAACCCGTGATCACGTTAAAGTAATTGTAGCTTTTCGTTCCCTGGCAAACAAGCTTTAGAGAAACATGAAAAAAAAAAAAATTCATGTCAGCTCTAAACAGCTTTCCTCTTTGTCCTTAAAACATTTATCAATGTTTAATTTTTGAAGAGGCCCATAGTCCTGAAAGGTGGTGGTAATCATGGCAAAAGAAAGAACCCCAGGAGAAACAAAACAAATAAATGTCAAAGAGTAGCCATAATACTGACAATGAATGAGCTTCCACAACCTTAATTACCAGGAAATTCATGACCTTGTTGTTACTAACAAGACTGGAATCCAACTGGCCTGAGGTTGCCATGAGAGAGGCTGGAACTAATTATTTGGTCCAGCTCTCTTGATAACGGACGCTGGGACACCTGCCCTTGGCTCGCTACATTGGAATTGCCTCTCTTTCTGAAAGTGCTTTTAACAAGAGAAATTGGAAGGTGTAAACAGTCTTCCAAAGGAGCCAGATTAAGGAATGATTCTGACTGATTATGCACTATACATTTCATTCCCAAAGCATTTATTAATCTAAAGTAATACAGAGGACTAAGAAACTCTCAATTCTATTCCAAGAGAAATGCCATGTTTGCACCTGTGAATGCTTTCAGACACAATCAATCAGCAGCCTCTTGGTAGGCCCTCAAATATAGTTGAGTAAATATTAATTTGAATGAAGCAAATATACCAATGGGGGAAAACGATAGTTTTACTTTAATGAAAAGATTGTTGCCGTATATCATGATAGATTCTAAAGTTTCAAGGCTTAATATCAAAAAATATGATTAGACAAATGTCTTGAATGTCTAACTTACTGTTTCCTTTACCCATTCATTCATTTATTTGTTTGCTTGTAAGTATATATTAAGTGAATTTCAGATGTTAGAAACTATAGAATTAGGCATTAGGGATATAGAGGTGTTGTGATGATTAATTTTATGTATCAATGTGACAAGGCTAAGGAATGCCCAGGTAACTGGTAACAAATTATTTCTTAGTGTGTCTGTGAGTGTGTTTCCAGAAGACATTAGTGTTTGAATCCTCAGACTGAGCAAAGAAAATCACCCTCACCAATATGGAAGGGCATTATCCAATTCATTGAGGGCTCATATAGAACAAAACATTAGAGGAAGAGCTAATTCATTCTCTCTTCTTAAGCCGGAATATCCATTTTCTCCATGTTCTCAGACCTTTGGACTATAACTGACACACTATTGGCTCCTATGGTTCCCAGGCCTTTAAGCTTGGATTAGAACTACACCACTGCCTTCCCTGGTCTCCAGCTTGCAAAATACAGATCGTGAGAGTTCTTAGCCTCCATAATTGTATGAGTCGATGCCTCATGATAAAACTCTTAAAATATATAAGGCAGTAGTTTCAGAACAATGGAAGAAGGGTCTCCAGAGCCCTGTGTTCTCATGGGCAACCTCTACTTTTCCTCCTTACTAATACTCAGAGCCTCTACCATCAGAGTCCTATCATGAACCTTATGCCATTGAAGGCATTTGCTAATATAAACTCAATAAGCCTAGGTTGCCCTGCCTCTCTTGGATTCTCACTCTTATTGGCTTTATGTGTTTTTAGAATCTCATTTCTTCTGCCTATTACCAATCCACTAAACTCTCTGCCCTACCTTTTGTATACCAGCATATTATCTGATACCTCATCATTTTTCATTTTGTTTTGTTGCCCTTCTTGCTCTAATTGGAATTTGATACACCATGAAAAACTCTGCCTCCCCGACATCTTCTCAAACACACTTAGCATGCTCTCTCCTCAGTGTCCTTGCACACTTTTGCATTGTCCTTGTATCTCCTGGGCTTGCTCTTTTACTTTAAATATCTAATCAAACGTAGCTTACTTGGAAAGGCCACTGCTGACTATTCTATAAAAAATTTTTACCCATCCCTGGAACTCCTTAGACCCCCTTTTCTGACTCTGTTTTCTATTTCCTCATAATATTTCTCAAAATATGTATACATAAATGCATCTATAAACATGTAATTCTGGTATATCCTCTTCCACAGAATGTAAGCTTCCTGAAGATAATAATTTTATCTATTATAATTATATCTGAAATATCAAAGCCTAGAATAAAGAAGATGTGAAATAGTGTAGACACTCTATAAATGTTAACTATTTCTTCTTATAAGAATGAATAAACCAATGAATTTATTGTCTCTGTTCTCATTGAGTCAGAACTTAGCAGCAAAGATGGGCATAATATTTTCATAAATCTCCACACATTTTAATGATTGTGATTTATTGGTATACATTAGGCCTGCAAACAAAAAAATGTATATAAGCCTCAAATATCAGTTTAGGATATATTTTAAAAAATGTCTTAAGTGTGAATAATAGAATTTTCTAATATAATATAACAAAGCAATTTTCATGTTTATATCCATTCTACTTATGGCAAAAGCTTAAAATTTTCATCTTTGTTATTTATCAACATGACCGCTAGCTCATCCAAAAATTAGGTCCTCTTTTGGAAGGTCTTTTGGTTTCCAAAAAAGTAGAGTTAGGTCAAGAGCTGAGTATGAAGAGGTGAATTTCAGCAAGAAGTTCTGGGGGGAAAGAGAAGGAATGAAATACTCATCTCAAAGCGTAAGAAAACAAGATTGTGAAAGTAAGGCAATATGTATTCTGGGCAGCTCAACAAGCCCTTAGAAGTGTGAAATCATAAAATTAAAGCAAATTCAATCTTCTAGGCTATGTGATTTTCTCCAGTGATGTTCAGCTATTCTGTTATAAGCACATAGGGGTTTATTTTATCTAGGAATGAATTTTTGTGAAGAAGGCAGAAAGGGGCAAGTGGATTGAAGTAGCACATGTAAGAATGATTTGAGTGATGAGCCCCGGGATTCAAACAGAACAAGAAGGCAAGCAAATACACAAGTGAAAAAGTCACAGGATTTTTGGATAGGTCAAAGTACCCTTGGAGCTATAGTCCTCGAGCAAGGAAACTGAAAGGATAGTTATCCCTACACATTTTCAGTATGGTCTGCTTTTGAAAGTGCTATTCTTTTGAGTAGTATGACAATCAAACTACTATTGTGCTCAATATAAAAGGAGAAAAGTACCCAGTTCATCTTAGCAGCAAAGCAATGCTAGAGCCTTGCTATTTTCCAAATGGGCTGATGACATCTTAAAACACTTGATCCTATTGCTGGCTTAGATTTTGTGGAGCTCATGGTCCAAATTCTCTTCTGTTACCACTTAATGTTGGCATGACATCACCTCAGCTATCACTAGGGTCAAACAGCTCCAGTGACCTTTTTTATCCAAAATCTCAGCATAGTATAGAGTTTGGGAAAAAGCATTCCAATTATTAAGCACCAACTGTATGCTGGACTTAATGTCAGGAATATATTTAATGTAATGCTAGGCATATTATATATATATGTTCATATACGAATATATTTATTCAAGCAGAGCAAATACTAGATATCTATATACATTACACATATACATTACACAGTAGCTTACATGTAGTAGGCATTCAAAAAGATCTTATTGACAACAAAATGAATGGATGTTATTTTATTTACCAATAGTTAGGAATTTTCTTTTGTTGCTTTCTCACTAGGATGCACATTAAACTCAATGTCAATAACAATTTTTCTTTCTAAAAGAAAGATACTAAAAAAAGAAAAAAAGTAGGGGCTATTGTCTTTGGTATTCAGCTTTTAAAAATTAAATTAGAAGTACATTTTGAATTTCTGCAGGTTAGAATGAATAACAAAAAAATTCTAATCAAAAGCTCAGTGATATAATATTTAAGCTCACTATTGGCAGCTCTCAAGCTTAGAAATAAAGTATCTTAATGGAATAGGTGGCACTATATAATCCTTTTCCTAGGATTCATTACATCTTGCCTCTCAGAGAGGACAGCTGGTGGATAGAAAATGGAAGTATTTCAACAGCAGATTTGTCAGCCCATAAGCCGACATTATTTACTTTAAAACTTGCACTAAGAACACAGCCACAGAGAATTGTCAATGAATAGTTCATTTGTATGCAAAAGTGATTGTCAACAATTTGCTAATATTTAAATGAAAGATTATCCTGCAAATAATTATAGGGACAGACTCATCAAAAAATATTTTATCTACAGGTGTGAAAATTAGCATTCAATAGAGAGATTTGCTTGTAAACTGGGGGAAAAGATTAATTCAAAGAGAATAAGAGAGATTATTGTGTTGGAGGGAATATGGAGAATTAAGGGAATTTTGAATATTTTTATAAAGAATGAGAAAAAATGCAGTTTGTACATTTTCTTGTGTTACTATAATTAAATACACAAATAGTTTAAAAAATCAAGCTTAGGTAATCTAAGTCCTCAACTATCTTTTTGTACAAAGCTAAAGATACAGTGTTTCACTTCACTACAAACTCAGTTCTGATTTTGGCCATACAGTATATTCATGTATCTGCATCACTGGTTTCCAGTGATTTCCAAGCTACATTTACATCAAAATAGTGAATGGTCAATAGCACTGAAAAATCTGTATATTTTAAGCCTCATTAAATATTTACAACACATCTAAAGGTCTCTAAGATTTCTTGCAGTAAACACATTGATTAATTTATTCTAACAAACCATTCCCCATTTTAGTTGACAATACATTTATATGTCTATTACTTCTCCATTCACTTATTTATTTTTTTTTCTTTTCTAATATCATTTATTGTAAAATAAAAAGTTGACAACCCTAGTTTAGCCCAATTTTTAACAATTTTATCCACCTTTAAGCATACAATTTGATGTCATTAATTATATTCAGAATGTTAGGATTTTTGTTATCACCCCAAAGAAAAACTCTGTAACTATTAAAAAACAATTTTCCATTTTTCACTCCCCGAGGCCTTGGTAACCTCTACTCTATTTTCTTCATAAATTTTCCTATTCTAGGCACCCCATATGAGTGGAATCATACATTTTTCCTTTTGTGTTCAGCTTATTTAACTGAACACAATGTTTTCAATGTTCATTCATGTCGTAGCATATCATAATTTTATTCCTTTTTAAAGCTGAATAATGTTCAATTGTATGCATGTACTACATTCTGTTTATCCATTCATATGTTGATGGACATTTGAATTCTTTCTACCTTTCACCTATTGTAAATAGCATTGTAAATATTGGTGCACAAGTATCAGTCTGATTATCTGTTTTCAATTAATTTGGATATACAATTAGCATTGGAATTGCTGCTCAATGTCTCTAATCATCAGGAAAATGCAAATCAAAACCACAATGAGATGTCACTTAACTTCAGTGAGAATGACTTTTATCAAAAAGTCCCCAAACTATAGATGCTGTTGTGGATGCAGAGAGAAAGGAACACTCATACACTGCTGGTGGGACTGCAAACTAGCACAATTTCTATGGAAAGTAGTATGGATATTCCTCAAAGAACTAAAACTAGGCCTGTCATTTGATCCAGCAATCCCACTACTACTGAGTATTTACCCAAGGGAAAAAAAAATAAGACATTCTACAAAAAAGGCACTGGTACTCAAATGCTTATAACGGCACAATTCACAATTGCAAATATGTGGATACATCTGAATGCCCATCAATACATAAGTGGATTAATAAAATGTGGTATATGTGTACTATGGATTATTACTCAGCCATAAAAAATGGTGAACTAATACCTTTTGGGACAAGTTGGATGGAACTGGAGACCATTCTTTTAAGCAAAGTGTCATAGGAATGGAAAAACAAACATTGCATGGAAAAACAAACATATGTACTCACTATTAAACTGAAATTAATCAATCAACACTTATAAGCACATATGGTAATAAAACTCAGTGAAAACCAAGTAGGTGGAGGGGGAGGGAACAGGTAAATTCCCACCTAATGGGTACAGTGTACACTATCTTGGTGATGAGCACACTCATATCTTTGACTCAAATGGCACAAAAGCAATTCATGGAAACAAAGCATTTGTACCCCCATAATACTCTGAAAATAAACAAAGGTCCTACAACTCAACAACAAAACAAACAATCCAATTCAAAAATGAGCAAAGGTCTTGAATAGACATTTCTCCAAAGAAGATCTATAACATATGAAAAGATGCTAAATATCATTCATCATTAGGGAAATGTAGATTAAAATCACAATGCAATACCCCTCTGTATCACTAGAATGGCTAATAACAACAACAAAAAAATGAACAAATGTTGGCAAGGATGTAGATTTGAACTCGTGTGAATGCTGGTAGGAATGTACAATGGTGCAGCCACTGTGAAAAACAGTGCTGTGGTTTTCCATAGAGTTAAACATAGAATAACCACTTATTCATCTTATTACACCTTTATACATTGTAGAAACAGCCCTATCTATAATAAATCATGGATAAAATGGACCAGATCTGGCTGTGATTTTCCATTGAAACTGTTACACTTTCCAGGCTATATCACCCTATTTAGCCTTGAACCCTACGGGTATATTGAAACATAAAGTGAGAAATAGCATGTTGGCTGGTGAATCTTAGTAAAGCTTTTTAGTTACTTGGACCACATGTGCCATCAAAGTAATATCTCTGTCCTTATCTGATGTAGACTCAGCTTCACATTATCATGATTTACTTTCTATAATTTAGAATGTAATTAATAATAATTTTAGAATCTCCCATTAATCACATGCTCCTCCTAATGTGGCCCCTTAACCATGCCCACCACAAGCAAATGGTGGTGGGATAGGAGTTATGGGGATATAGAAGGCAAAAATGACCTGGGAAAGAAGCTCTCTGTGTCAATCTTTGACCTGGGAGATCTTACTCTATCGTTGGATAAACCAAATGAGTCATGTTGAGTTTTTTGTATTGTTTTCTGACTCATTTCAAATATTTAGTATTTTTCCCCTTAAAGTTTGTATTCTAGATAGGGGTGAAAAAAGTACAGTTGGACTTTGAACAACACAGGTTTTAACTGCAGGGGTCCACTTATAAGCAGGTATTTTTCAATGAATACAATTGGCCATCCACATAGAAGGGTTCCACATCCACAATCAAAGACAGATACAAAATACAGCATTCACAGGATGTGAAAGCTGCCCATGCAGAGTGCAGAGTTTTCGCATCTGTGGGTTATGCAAAGCCAACTGCGAGGCTTGACTATGTGTGGATTTTGGTATCCATAGGAGGTTCTGGAACTAATCCATCACAGATATCAAGGGACACTGTAGCTATGTTTCACTAACAGCACACCTTGTTTACTGTTGGCTATAATTAGGTCTGAGTCCAGGGACACGTTTGATGAGGAAAGGGATTTTTACTCAGAAGAGAGAAAGAAAGAGAAAGAGAGAAAGAGAGAAAGAGAGAAAGAGAGAAAGAGAGAAAGAGAGAAAGAAAGAAAGAAAGAAAGAAAGAAAGAAAGAAAGAAAGAAAGAAAGAAAGAAAGAAAAAGAAAGAAGAGGAAAAGGAAAAGGAAGGAAAGAAGAAAGGAAAGAAAGGAAAGGAGGAAGATAGGGTTGTGGTTTGATATTTGGCACATGTTACCTTATTTATGACTCTTCCACACTGAGATAACAAAAGGGCCTATAATGATGATAATGTTTTGCAAATATGAAAATGATCCATTTTAATATACCCCTAAGCAGGCTCCTGTGAAGTCTTCCACTTCCTGGGCCAAACCCTGAAGTTCATTGCTCTTGGAAAGGAGAAGCTAATGGTATTTCCTAAAACACCGAGGCCATTAAGAAACTTTGAGTTCTGAATCCCCGAGTTTCTTTACTTTCTAGTTGTTTTGTCACAACAACAAAAACAACTGGTCATGTTAAGATAGGAAAGAATTTTCAAAGGTTCTCCACATTGCAGATTGTGAGCCATCAGTGTGTGTCAGAAAATCGATTGAGCAGTACTAAGACAAGTTTTATGTGTTGGTTTTGGCGAGGCTTTTTTTGTTGTATTTGTTTTCCCTTAGTTATTGATTAGGACAAAACAGAATTGAGTAGAATAGGATGCAGATTGTGATTGCATCACTTACATCAAGAATAAATATTGTTTTGCAAAACATCCCACATTTGTGAGGCTTCTCCAAAAAGAAAAGAACAAATAACAAAGAATGTATATATGAACAGTGCCTCTACCATACCACCATTTGAAGACTTGGAGAAAATCTGATCTACTACTATATAGAGTCCCACTCAGCACTATCTCAGAACCAAGGTCATATTGTATAATAAGATAGTAACAACAATCGTGATCACAATATATCCCAAATCGCTGGGAAGTAGACAGCTGGGAAAAACATTGAGGACTGGTGGTGTGTTCCAGAACGCCTTGATGCACACTGATGGCAGGTATTTTATGCATGCATCATGAGCCAAAACGCATGAATCTCTGGTCCAAGTGTTCAAAGTAGGATTGGTTCCTCTCAAAAAACAATCAATGTTTCAGGTGTGGAACCTGTGCTTCTTAGCCTTGAAACCTTAGGCTCAGACGATGTGAGGTTTTAGTTCCCAAGAAAGGACAGCTTTCCTCACATCACACTGTAAAGAGCATCACTGAACTGAAAGCTACAAATTCTATCCTGTCACGTGGGGCATATGGAAGATCCAGCAGACAAAGTAAGGTGTTACTCTATCAGTGAGGGCGGCTCACCCTTTTGACTTTGGTTCCCTAGGGTTGTGGCTTAACCAGGGGATAGCAAAGATGGTGTGTTGGACCCAGGAAGCCCACTGGAGCAGTTCCTATCCCATCATGTCCAAGGACGGCTGTAAATAGTTAATTACAGCAACCATGGCCCTGTAAGGGAAAGCAGTCACAGAGTCATGCTCAGGAGCCATTAAATGAGCAACCTAGGCAGGTGAGGTGTTGGCTTAGGGGAAATAGGTAACGGAGGAGTAGATGTTGAATAACTGTTGTGGGCTTGGGAACAGAGGCATATAGGGAGCAGCGTAGATCATTCACTTCACCTAAATTAAATATTTTGTAGAAATTGAGCTGCTCACTGCACTGAAGACTATTTGGACCTAAAAGAGGTATAAATAAATCTGAGAGGTGAAAGAAGATAGTTATATCTCATGTGCTCTACCTCACATCTTCCCATTTAAACTTTCAGGGCTTTGAGGTCTTTCATTTTTTTATTTTCTCTTTTTTGCCACCAATATCATGGTTTGGACCAAGGAGACTCACAGGTTGTTTTCTGCCTCAAGCATCACAAGGTGCTCTGACCCTGCTGAATTCACATTGTGGGGCCATCAGAGTCCAAGGCTTCCCCTTTGCCCATTGTATTGCAGGGGAGCTGAAGCAACCCCAGACAGGAGGCAACCCTGAGTTTGAGTTTCAGCAAACTGAACACAAGGTAAAGGATTCCAATCAGAGGCAATGCAGGTGACCCAAGGAGCCTATGGAGAGACTAGTTCATTGGTGGAATCTGGGATTTTAATATTGAAAAGTTTGAGCCAAAAATGAAAAAACAAATAAATAAATCCAGGGGATAGAAACAAAGATTTTGATAAATGAATGACATTGATCCCAGGAGTCAGATCTGGGCAGAAATGCAATCTAAATGGAAAGAGGTCAAATCAAGAAAAGAAGAAAGGCCAAAGAATTACAACACCAGAATATTATATATATATATTTTTATATATATATATATATATACACACACACACTGTTTATTATATAGGGTAATATATATATATATACACACACACACACACACTATATATATATTATTTGGCGTAATATATCTAATATATTACCCCCAAATTTGGCAACTGAAACCAATCATTTTATTTTGTTCATGATTTATTTATATATATATATATATATATACAGTTACTATATATATATAATATGTATATATATAGTTACTATATATGTATATAATAGTGTAACAGAAATACTCAAAATCTCAGTGGCCTACAACAAAACATATTTATTTGCCTTGTTCAGCTGGGCTAAGCAAAGCTAATTTAATCTGAGTCCACTGGACTTGTTTACAGGCTGCAGTTAAGATTTATTTCTGCTCCATTTGTCTCATGCTGAGATCCAACCTGCAGTTTCAGTGGCCACCTGAGAATTATTCTTCTTGTGGAGGACTATAGCAGCACAAGAGGACACATCAAACCACATGACTGTTTAAAGTCTCTATCCGCATCATATCTGTTCACATTCCATTGTTCCAGACAAGTCATGGCCAAGAACAATGCCATTGAAGCAGAGATGTATAGTCCATCCTAAGAAGAATTTGCTGAACACTCATTTAATCTATCACTACTGGACAATTGGTGGCTTTTCCTGACTTACCCTTATAAAAATCCTTATAAGAAGATGGACATAAAGTATTTGGGTATATGTGATTGACATAAACAGTGGCAGAGCCTGGTAGATCCTCAGATTTAAAGATCCAGCGGTTCAACTATGTCACTTCAAGGAAAATGGATCAGACTGTGACTCAGCTCAACTGAGACTAATGTACACACCCTGTTGATAGTTTATTAACTTATAATAAATTGACTACTTTTGCTAAATAATATGGAATTTGTTTTGATTGAGCAGAACCTTATTTTTTAAAGCACACCTATTAGGGTGTCAGGTTAATAATTGCTTCTTGCTTGGTAAGTGTGAATTCACAGCAGAAAGACTCAGTGTGGCAGTGTGGCTCATGACCTTATCCAATAGATTCTATCCTATAGATGCTATAGGAAATCTATAGGGAGGGAGGAACCATTATGAGATATGCGGGTTTGTTGTGGGTCAATGTGTACCTGTGCTAGCATCAGAACACAGAGTGCCAATCTGATCCTGACCTTAGCTTTCATCTTGGTCACTCTCTGATTGAAATGATCTCTTTCCCTCTCTCTCCCTCCCCTCTGTCTCTATATGTAAATATAAATAATAAAACAACTCATTAGGCTGGAGTTTGTTATATTTCCAAACTGATGGCAAATTTGTCACCTTTAAACTTTCTGTATATCTACAGTATTCATATGAGTTGCTTTTATTTTTCAAACTCTCTGAATTATAAAGGTATCTATTTTTTCATGTACAGTAGTTATGAATATGTATTTTATGACCTACATATCTTATATGTTCAGGTCACTGAGATTTTAAATATTCTTTCTCCTTGTTCTATGACATACATACATGTAAAGATAATTTCTTTGGGGGGGTGATTTATAAAAAATTTTGATGCCTTTATGATATTTATATACCTATAATAAAATACCTGGCTTAATGCTACTATTTAATAATATATTACAAATAGATAGTTGACATTTGAGAAAGTTGCTTGAATATTTTGAGTGTCTGTTTTCTCAATGGAAAATTGGAGAAAAAACACTTGCTTTGGTTGCTCCATAGAGATTTTGAAAGATAAATCAGATAATGTATGAAACAGCTGCTTGGTCTATGGGAGGGGCTCAGTAAATGGTTTATTAATCTTATTGCGATTTTGAATTATTTCTATAAACTTTTAAACAATAAATAATATGAAATGAATTATTAAACTCAATTTGGTATTTACTGTTGTTGTTTTACATATTCCTTGTGTTTTCTTCTTTAATGTGTTAGAGGCCTTTTGGGCAGGAGACCAAATCATGCTAAAGTTCCTATCCTGCCTTTTGTTTCCAGCCTCATTGTGCTTGTATATAGAAGAATCTTAATTGATTTTTTCCTATTGTTCCATTCATCAACAAATGACAATTCAAGTCAACAAACATAGGAAAAGAAAATATCAAAAACAATTGAACAATAGACCCAATTTTAATTTTACTGAAAAATCTCCCAAAGGAAGATGGCAACAAAAATGTCACTTTTGGCATTAGTAATGTGCATTTTTCTAATTCATTCTTCTAATCCTCCCTGGTTCATTTTAATCCTGTTAGAATTCTCTATAATGGTCAATAAATTTCAAAGTGCTGCACAATTAAGAATTAGTTAACTATTAGACCATATAATGCTACTCAAATTTATGCAAGCTTCATTAAAATCTTTTTCAGTTAAGATCTGGAAGCGGGAGATATAATGTGCATCAGATTTAAGAATTCAAATCAGTTTAATGAGATTTTTCTTTCTTAAACTCCATCCGTGTGCTTGTGAGGTGCTAGATGCTTCTGAGAATTAAAAAGGCTATAAATGGCTGGTAATGATGACAAAAATAGAGATTTTGTCATTTAGATAAAAGAAAGGAGTTTAAATGTATAACAAAACACCATATATATATATATATATATATATATATATATATACACACACACACACACACGTGTGTGTGTTACTTTTTGTCATTATCATGGTGGTAGAATGTAAGAGTTTTTGAGTCAGACTTAAGTGGGCAAGTTACATATCTTTCTAAATTTGTTTCTAAGTAAATGTATAAGTTTCTAAATGAATCTTTCCATTTCATTGAATTTAATATATATTTTCTATTGACATACAGCAAAATATCACACATGTGGCTGCTTAAAGCAAATTAATCCATTTATTAAATCTTAGTTCTGTAGGTCAGAAGTTGGCATGGGCTCAGCTGGACTACCCGCTTAGAGTTTTTCAAACCTGAAAATAAGATATTGCTTTTTCAGGCTCTTATCTAGAGGGTGTAGGGAAGAATCCACTTCCAGGCTCATACAGGGCATTCTAGAATTCAGTTCTTTGTGATTATAGGACTGAGGTGACAATTTCCTTCCTGGGTGTCAACAGAGGGTTTCTCTCTTCTCCTGTGGACCTCTTCCATTCCTTCTTTCCATCTTCAAACCCACAATGGCACATCCTGTCCTTCCCATGTTTTAAGCTTCTCTGTGTCCCCTCTATGCTTTCCTTTTCTATGGCATCCAGAGAAACGTCCATGCTTTTAGGGGCTTGACTGGTTAGATTAGGGCTGCCTGGATAATTCCATATTCCATCTTAGTATCAACTGATGAACAACCTTAGAGATTGCAGTTACTTCTGCAATCTCTTCATACAATACCTAGGTTAATTTTTGATGGGGTGACAAGCAAAATAACTTCTTGAAATGGAGGGAAGGCATCTTTGGAATTTTGCCTACCATAAACTATAAAACTGGACTGATTGAATGATATAACCCAGAGGATTTTTACAAAAATGAAATTGACATTATGTGGGTAAGGAAATTATTAGTAGCACATAGTAAATGATAACATTCAGCTGTTGTTATAGTTATTAATATTATTGTTGTTATCAATGTCATTATTATGATCAAATTCAAATTTGAAAGATTAGAGAAATCATAATTGGGACTTCAAAACACATTGCTATTTTATAGGGGTTCACGTCAGCATAGCAAAGAGCTACCATGGATAGAACTAAGGCTGCACCATTCTATGTGTTGAAGAGTGCTTAATTCAAGATTATATAAGAAATATATAATTCATATCTTAAATTATTATATTAATTATATTAAATATATTTTCCTACATAGGAAGGTAATAAATGGTATAATATGTTTAATAATATTTCATAAACTACAAAATAAACATGTATATTAGTCATTTATCAAAGAATATTTTAAAAATTACAGAACTGTCTGTCTGTGTTAATATACAAACTACATTGTACTAATTTGTAATTCCTTATTAGGTCTTTAGTGCATACATTACATGTCTAGACATTGTCTGCCTAAAAGCACTTCAATAAAAAGCAGAACTCAAAATGGAGGCGATACCATGTTAGTACACATCAACATTTTCCATCAGGTTTTCTATTTTAATTCATTAATTGCTAACATGGATTTTTCTGCATGAAAATCTGGATTTCTTCTTTCATGTGAAATATCAAGAGACATGTCAATATTGGACCTGCTTCCCACAAGACAACACACAGATAGAGTGAAACAGCTGTGTGTGAACTGTATTTTCTTATTTTCTGTATTCTTGATGCTCTGGAAAGTGGGGCCTTATTATCTGGGTAGAAAGGGCCCTTCCTTGGGCTAGCCGGTTCCTAGAGGAACAATTTTTAGAGTTAGCTTGCCCAGGATTGCAATTTACACATGCAAACTAACCAATCCAAACCCATACTCTGAACCACCTTCTCTACCTGCCTTCTAAACTCCAGAAGGCAATATTGCTCTTCCCTAATCATCTCAGGGCCAACTACCAGGCGACTAGAGATACCCTGTACACCTCAGAGCTCACTGAAATTATTCAGACTCACCAATCCTAGACCAGGGTGCCCTGCCTTGCCTTGCCTTTCCCACAGAAACCCGGATAGAGGATTACACTCCTGCTTTCCCTGGCTTCTCCTGCCACTTTATCAACTGCTGCTTCCTCCGGAGTCCAGCATGGAACAGTGTGCCCCATCCTTTTAAGTACTATAAATAAAAATTACCTTCTCAGTGGCAATTATCTCTTGATCTACTGTCCTCTCCATACTCAAAAAATAAATTCTACATTTTAATAACAACAGCTTCTCACCTCAGAAGGAACATGAATTGTCTATTTTATCAGCCCTCAGTGCTCTCTGGGCTCTAACAAATCCTGAGTTGGAAAGTTGATAGAATTCATTGATTTGTTTACCCCAGGTTTGGTTCACTCATTTTTGTGACTTCCCCTATCCCAGAAGTATTTGTGTTTGTAGTTCCTGATTGAAATATGTAACAAAATCAGCAGTAGTTTAAGTGAATGCATATCTGTATTTTAAAAAACAAAGCATATTAATTTTTCAGATTTATTATTTAGGTGCTGTTTGACATCTGGCATTGGAATAGATTTTTAGTTGTGATTACAATTCATATTTTGATAATTCCCATGGTAACACATTATTTATGGTTTCAAGTTTTTTAATCTTAGACATGCTTTCCCATTCTTTTATTAATAATTGCATGCTAATTTATAAAGCAAAGTTTAAAAAATGATTTGTATAAAATCATATTTCAGGTAGTATGTCAATGTAGAAAAATTAAAGTGGAAATATGAAATGATTTATTTGGAAGATTTGGATTAAAATTACTTATTTGGGGGAAAATGATAGATTTTTGCTTAATCCAATCAAGAATATGATTTATCTTACAAGATATTATCAACAATTATCCAGGTGCATCTCATATCACTTTCAATAAAATGAACAATCAATCATCGAGACTTTTTGGTCACCTGTTACATGCTCAATATTTTTCTACAAATTGTGGGAAAATCATAAGTTTTAAAGCCTCAAAAGCCCACACATTTTAGAGCATTGACAGGAACTTCTCAGAGGAACAAGTACAAGTGATTCTGAAAAAAATGTTCTGGCAACCAACATGTATACACTATGTCTATTCCAATTCCCATGACAGTAGGGTCAGTTAAATATTAGATTTATTTGTTGAAATGTGCATGACACGTACTCACCAGAAGTTTACCGTGAGCCAAATATTCAATTGCAATTGATATAGATCCTGAGGTGGAGGTGGGGGAAGAAGGGTAAGGAAGAACTAAAAATAGGGCATACTTTTAGGTGATGTCCTATACTCATTCTATTCCTGCAGGGACATCTGGTGTGTATGTTTCACCAAAGAGATGGTGATAACTGGAAAGAAGAGAACTGGACTTTCATAACAGCACATAACAGTACTAAAAGGTAGGACTTTTAGTTTCAGCTCCTACAGGTAAAGTACTGGGAAGTCATCATTCCAATCCAATACAAGATTAAGTAAACTGAAAATTAACAACTTTTCTTGGGCCTATCAGAAACTGAGTTTGTAGGCCAAATTTCCAACACAACTGAAGAGGTAACTGAGCCCAGAGAGACACAGCTGAGATTTGTTTACCCAGAACAGAAATTATTAAATATGTGGGCTCATAGTTAACCTTTTATTGTCTTCATCATTAACATTTTATTGCCCATGGGATTGATAGTGTTAAATGTTCTTTCAAATTTCTGATATTAGTAGTTTGTGTTTTTTCTTCTTTTCTTAGCCTGGCTACAGGTTTATATTTTTCTCCACAAAAAATCATAAAAAGTACTATATAAGAATTCCTATATAAGAATTTTAGATCCAGTGGCTTCTGTTTTGGGTAAAGTTTGAACTATAGTTGTCTGATTACTGGCTATACATAGAGAATTACTTGAAGTTTTTATACCTGAGTTTTATTATTAATGAAATGGAGAAGTCTCCTTTTGTTTTGGTGTAAGTTAACATATGTAAGCCACTAAAAATGTTGGCACATAATTAGCTATCGCTATTTGTTAGCTATTAATATTATTTATCTATAATTTAAATGTATTGGCAGGCCTATGGAGTGTATTCTAAGGCAACTAGGAGTAAATGAAATATCTTAAGCAAAGATATTTTCATTTTAGGAATAAACATAATCCCACTAGAAGCAGTGTGGAGAGTAGCAGGATGAATTATTGAGATGGATTTAGGGTCTTTAGTAGTTGTTCAGGACAGGAAGAATGAAAGCTGGCATCAACACCATGCCATTGGTAGAGGGATTATAGCAGGGAGACAACTATGAGAGATGTTTAGGAGGGAGGATCAACAGGAGTTGGCACTGGATTTAGCATGAGAGATCATGGAAAAAATGCTGCCCTGGGAAGCTGTAAATAATCTGCAAAGAATGAACACACCTACAAGACAATTCTTTATTGCTGCAAACATGGCTCTAGAATAACAGCTTTGTAAATCACAGGAGTGAGTTTCCTCAGGAACTCGGAGAATCAGAACATGAACACTAACCCTTTGTGAACCTTGACGCATGCAACAGAAATTTTTGAAAAGAAGACACTTGGAATGTGGCTTGAAGTTTGGCCAAGGAATGCATAGCAGCAAAGAAGAGGGGGGAAGGTTATGTTTCTATTACTCAAGTAACAAATCTCAGCAACATGTAGTCATATAAATCATTAGAAGATTCCTCTTTCCTGGAGAAATGGTCTAATCAACTAGAACGAAGAAACTAGGGGAGGTTAGGGAGGTTAAACTCACAGACCCACACGTGCACACACACACACAAGAGGCCCACAAGTATAAGCACATAATGCCCATATCATTATGTTTGCTAATAACCACTGTAGCATTGAAGATCTGCCTAACATATCCAGCACTACTTAAAAATTTACTATTCTTTTGGGATATACAGTAAATAATCTGTAAGAAATAATTTGGTTTAATGCTTTCATTTCCTTAAGGCCAGGCATTGGCTCATGCCTATAATCCCATGAGGCCAGGAGTTTGCAACCAGCCTTGCCCACACAACAAGACCCTGTTTCTATAAAACATAAATATATATATATATATATATATATATATATATATGGCCTCATGGGATTATAGGCATTTTTCATTGGTGTATTTAGATCATTTACTCTTGATATAATTATTTTTACATTAGAATTGAGATCTGCCCTTTTTTCCCTGTTTATTGTGGGGTTTTTTTGCTTTTCTGGGTTTTTTTTTCCAGCTCTTTTGCAGATTACATGAGCAATTTTTAGAATTAAACTTTCATTTTTCTATATTTTTATGGTTGTTCTAGGTATTATGTTATATATGCATCACTTACCGTGCTTTACTGTGTTGTCATTTTAGCAGTTTGAGCAAATTGTAGAAACTTTACTACTTCACATTTTTCAGCCACCCTTCTTTATAACATAACTGTCTTCTACATATATTATAATCTCCCCAGAGAGTGTTATGGGTTTGTTTTAATTATCAACTTAGAAAACTCAAAAGGTGAAGCAAAACCTACTGTAGTTAACAATATATATTTTTTTTACCATGTTCTTTCTTTCTCCCTAATGTTTATTGATTTGTTCCTTATTGCTTCCTTTCTCTTTATAAAATATCCTCTAGCCGTTGTTTTAGCATGGTTCTTCTGAGACAAATTCTTTTAGTTTTTTCTTTCTCTGAGAATGTCTTGATTTTCCCTTTATCCTTTAAGGCTATTTTGCTGGGCATAGGATTTCTGGTTGACACATCTTTTCTTTCACCTTGTGTAGAAGCTTCCTAGCTTTTCATATGTACTTGTACTCACTTGTGGAGGCATTTATATCATGACATTTAAAATCTTTGTCAGATAATACTAGCTTCTCTGTCATCTTAGTATTGTATCAATTGATTAACTTTTTTCATTCAGTTTGAGATCTTTATGATTCTTGGCATCATAACTGATTTTCAATTGGAAATGACATTTTCATATTATGTTCTGAGATTCTGGATCTTATTTAATCCTCCTGTTTTCGGTGGCTTACTGTGATGCAAACACTGCTTCAGGAAGGTTTTTGGTGTTGCTTTGTTAGTGCCAGATGGGAACAGAAGCCCAGCTTCCAGTCTCAGCTTCCATGGACACATGAAGGGGAGCCTCCCCATTACTATCAGGTGGAAGGGAGGATTTTAGCTCCCCAGGTGGCCTCCATGGACACCATGGGGGAAGGGAGCTTCACTACAAACAGCAGGGATTAATGTCCCAGTTCACTGCTTGGCCTTTCCTGAAATCTCCTGAAGTAGGCATGTTGGGTGCTTTGTTACAGTCTCCAAAGGGTGGTACCATTAAGCTTCCCACTAGGCCTTTGGTAATGTGGATATATGAAAGATGACAGTTTTTGTCCAGTGGTATTTCACTGTTGAAAGAACAGTCATTATTTACACATCTTCTGTTTACTAAGCTGCTTCTTTCCTGATCTTTGGCTAGAGAAAGAATGTATTGTTTTTTTAATTGTTGTTAGAGTTGTAGCATATATAACCAAAAACAAACAAAAAATACAGGGAACTTACTAAGGTTGCAAAGTTCTTAGCTGTCTGCCACCTTCTTTGCCATTCATACATCTATTCAAAGGTTGTTAGTTGTACTTAGAGGAATAAGGGAAAGTACACCTATTTCATCTTCATGAAAACAGAAGTCCTTCTTCCTTATCACACTTTTTTGTTTTAATTTTATTTCAATTTTTTTTTCTTCTTTATCATTCTTAACCTCAGGAAGTCTGGACTCATAGCTTTCTAGATGACATGGGTTTTAGCACCTGACCTGATGGCTCTATCTCCTAAACAATAAAATATTAACTCATTAGCTTGATTTAATCTTTCTTAATCATATACATACATCTAAACATTACATCGTACCCATACTATGAAATTAGTATTTGTTCAAATAAATAATGGATAGATAATTTTAACCCAGAGTTTCTCAATCACCACTGCATGTTAGAAGCCCCTGGAAGGCTTTGAAGCCCTGATGTTATCCACATGCCATGTTCAGATTCTCACAATAGGTCTGGGCTGTGGAAGAACACAGATTATCCTGTAACCCTAAGGGGCCCCTCAGATTTTACCAAAGGAAGGCCCACTTTGCATCCCCTTCAGCTCCTAGCAGGGACAGTGGAAGAAAGGAGGATGAGCTGATCTTAACTCATAGGCTGCAGACCGATGGCCGCACTCACCAGCTGGCTTTGCAGCTGTAGACAGATCACACACAAGCAATGTACACTGTTTGGAATGCATCCTGCCTATAATGGGACTCTGCTCTTTAGTAGAGCTTTGAGACAAATGTGAAGTTTGTGACAGAAGGTCGTGTCTAAGAACCATTCCTAAATTCACATATTATTGAATCTTATCCAAGCAAAGAACTGTAGAATGTGGATTAAAACCTGATCTTCCCAAGAGATCTGCCCTATCCATCTCTTGGAAGTCTATCTATTCTACCCATGGTAACTCTGTCAGAGGGGTCTCTGATCTTATGGCTTTTATTTGTGGAAAAAAAATAACTAAATTCCTTTGTATGGAGTACATGACATTCATTACCTGCACGTTCTCCCCTACCTGATCTCTCACTGCTGCCCTGACCTGTTTGTCTTAGCCCTCTTCTCTTGTGACCCTACTCCCCCTCACAACCCTGTGTCTCAAATGCCCCTATCTGCCTGGAGTGTCTTCTTTTCTCCTCTGTGAATAGTGGGCTCACACTTATTTTTCAAGAACCAGCTAAAACAGCACATCCTTTGGAAAACCTCCTTTTCTGCCTTCAGGGAGACCATCTCTTTTGACTTAGAAAGCCCACGATTCTCAGACTACCTGAAGTGTAATCGTAGCTTGTCATTTATAGCTGTGTGAACCTGGACTGTTCACCTTGTTGTGCCTGAGTAAGCTCATATGCAAGAGGGGTTCAACAATAATGCTTCTCCCCAAGGATTTAAGACAACATTAAATAATGTCATATTAGGCTTAAGATTTTACTTTTCCATGTTTAAGAGTCTCCCATCTTAGATCACAAAATTATTAGATGAGGAGCCATATCCCTTCTTCCATTCCATTCTAACCCCTCTGCTTCCCATCTTCCTCATCCCCTTCATTCCTCCCCTCTGCTCTCCAGCACTGATGGGAAGCCTGAGCTGTGCCAGGCACCACACTAAGTAGTAGACAGACAAAATGAAAGTAAAGAGGCATGGTCGTTTCACTAAGAAACTAACTTCCAGAGGTAAGTATTAATATTATTCCCCACAAGGCAGTGACTCTGTGGATAAAGAGAAGATTAAATGCAGTGCAGTGGTGGAGTGAGGGTGAGCATTCCTGAGTGCGTGTGAGGGGCATTGTATGGATCAAATGTTCTGTTTGAGCAGAAGCTAGATGGACAATGAGGAGGACGATTCCAGAAAGGACAAAGACAATGCAGAACACATGGGCACAGGGTGGCCTGTCCTTTGCTTTGCCTTTGCCAAAGCAGAGGCCTGGGGGAGCAGGTGGATGGCAGGTCTGGGCCAGGCCTACAGAGAGCACCTTTGACACCACAAAGAAAATGGTTGAATTTTGTTCTTAAATAGCCAAATAAAAGATTTTACACAACGTAATTATTTTTCCCCTTTTTCTCCTAGCTCTCCTGCTTCCATATACAGAACTGTTAGAGAGAAAGAAAGAGAGAAGAAGAGGCATTTAGGAAATGGGGACTACATTTTGAAAAGAAGGAAGATGAGGATTTGGACTAAATTTTAGTGTGAGGATATTTGCCGAATACACAGAGGAGGCATTTATTTTGAAGGAGTCATCTGGAACTGTGTTAGGTGGGCTTCCTCCGCCTCTACAACCTGCCCTTCCCTTTAGATCTTTGTCTCTTTCTCTTGAGGTTAACACCACTAAAATGTCCTCTCACTCACTCCAGAGGTGATGATGCAATTTTTTGCTCTTGCTCAGATTTCATTCTCTTCATTATAATTGTGCTTTTATCTCTTTGGCTCCAGCCATTTATGCAAGGGCTCCAAAGAATGGTTTGTTCTGCTTTCTGGTTTTATGTCTTTTTATTACACCATAGTGCAGTCTTAAAAACCCTTAGTCTTTAACATTTCAAAAACAATCTGCAAATATTAGCTAACCAATTCGCACCTTGACCCTGGGAGGCTGGGTCAGTGTGATTATTTCTGCTTTACAGATGAGTGAGTCGGATGGTGAAGGTTAAGGGATTTGCTTGAATTTGCAAAATGAAGCACAAAACAAGTACCTCATTTATAAGAGGATCCTTCCTGACTGATCATGTTTCTGTTCTTGAGAAGCAGCTGATTGAAAAGAGGAGAATAAGGTGGGTCAGGGAAAATCAGAGGATAATTTTATGGCCTTGGGCAAAACATGCCACCCACATTAGCTGATTCCCTCATTGTATATAATTGTCATCCGTTCATATGCCTCTTGCCCACTAAGTGTAACGAGCACAATGTCTGATACATAGTCTGTGTTTAGTAATAATATGTGTCTAGAATTTAGAAGGTGCTAGAAATACATGTTTCTTACCTTCCCCAAGCAGTTTCTACCTGACTAGAGTATAATGAGTAGTATTAGTTATGTTTGCATCTATGTTTTATTTGTGGCTGTGGAGTTAGACAGTCTAATTCCAAATCTTGTTCTCATCAGTTCCATGCCTAGCAACTTTGGAAAGAATATTTAGCCTTATGAAGCCTTATTGTCCCCATCTGGAAAGCAAAATAAGACAAAAACATAATAATAGAATCTATTCATAAGGTTGTTAAGTAAGGGAGAACAAAATGATTGGAATGGAAACTTGATTAAATTAAAATGCTTCTGCATATCCGAGGAAACAATTAATAGAGTGAATAGACAACCTACAGAATGGGAGAAAATATATGCATTCTACACATCCAATAAAGGGCTGGTAACCAAAATCTATAAAGAACTCAAACAAATCACCAAAAATAAAACAACCCCATAAAAAAGTGAGCTCAAGACATGAACAGAAGCTTTTCAAAAGAAGATAGGCAAAAGAAAATAAAAGAAGATGGACTAATAGCCAATAATCATATGAAAAAATGATGGTCAACATCTCTAATCATCAGGGAAATGCAAAGCAAAAGCACAATGAGATATCACTTACCTCCAGTGAGAGTGGTGCTTATCAAAAAGTCCCAAAACATCAGATGCTGATATGGATGCTGAGAAAAAGGAACAATTACACACTGCTGGTGGGACTGCAAACTAATAAAACTGCTATGGAAAATAGTATGGAGATACCTCAAAGAAGTAAAAGTAGACCTATCATTTTATCCAGCAATCCCACTATTGGGTATTTACCAAAAGGAAAAAAAAAAGTCACCTTATCAAAAAGACACATGTACTTGAATGTTTATTGCAGCACAACTCACAATCACAAAGAGTTGGAATCAACCCAAGTGCCCATTAATACATGAATGGATTAATAAAATGTGGAATATATATACTAAGGATTACTGCTCAACCATTAAAAAAAATGGTGAACTAATACCTTTTCTAACAACCTCGATGGAACTGGAAACCATTCTTCTAAGTGAAGTATCAAAAGAATGGAAACACAAACACCACATGTACTCACTATTAAATTGAAACTAAACAATCAACACTCATGTGCACATATGATAGTAAAACTCAGCAAGCAGTTGGAAGGGGGAGAAGATGGGCAAAAACTACCTAATGGGTAAAATGCATGCTAGCTTGGTAATAGGTACACTTATAACTTTGACCCAAAATGCACAAAAGCAATTCATATAACCAAAACATTTGTGCCCCCATAATATTCCAAAATACAAAAATAAATTTTTAAAAAAGAAGCTGTTTTTTGGTAGATACTCTATTCTTCCCTGTCTTGAACTAAGGCACACTCAAAAGCATTATTTTTACATCCTCTCAATGTGCCCGGTACAGAGAGTCATCAACTGTTGAAAGTGATGTGTATGTTTTTGGAAACTTGCTGCTTCCATACAAAATTAGAAGTCACTGAGTGCTAGTTATACTAAGATTAACTGCACAGGGGACTCAAAATGACTAATCCAAGTTGATTTGAGGAATAGAACTTTTCTCTATAAATACTAAATACTATTTGAAATCTTTTGATTGGGCAAATGCATTTTGTTGCCATGAAAGTTATTAGGATAAGATTCTATTTGTACAAACATTAGGATAGCTGTAAGTGGCAACATTTTGCCTGTGTTTAGGATAGAACTTTGTAATCATAGATGCTTATTAAATGTTTACCGACCATTATGGTAATTTGTTTGGCAATAGTTTTCTCTCATAGCCTCTTGAGAATAATATAAGAAAAAATGTACTCACTATTTGACATGGAATTGGTCAGAAATTTTACATCTTATTCATACTTACTGACTTAAATTAGAGAAAAACTATTTACATTTGCAGATACACAGATTAGTATTCTGCTCTGAAGACTACTTTGAGTACATGAAAAGCCAATTGTGCCTGTAATTTTATTCTGAAATATAGTCTTTATTTTGAAATACACAGTTCTAAAATGTTTCATTAACTCTCAAATACACTAGATATTGGATGTATTATCTTTTTTAAAATTTATTCTTTATTTTTGCTTTTCGTGGTACCATTTCTTGTGTCATGTAGTATTATCTCCACAGGTTTTTAAAAGCCTAAGAATTCATTTCTAGTGTATTTTGAGATACCTTTAAGACCACAGAGAGAATGAAGAGAATCTAGATGGTAGTGTAACCAGAATTGCAAATCATTTATATTGAGTTTCACTTGCAGAAGAGAAAAAAAAAAAGTGGAAAGTATAAAACAATGTATATTCCTAATATCTATTAATATATCCTAGGCTGCCATTTTCATAATTCTAATTTGGACTTCTGATCCATCAGAGGGAATATGCGAGGGGACAGAAAAAAATAGTTTTAAAGAAAATGGATCAATATCTTATTTTCTAGAAGTAGATTATGCATGCAGTATGCAAATTGCTTCCTGAATTTCTTGCTGAAGCAGCAACACAGAACAGCAGAGGCCATATGAACATGGAATAGTCTCTGGATTATCTCATCCTTAAATAAGAAGAAAGAGAAAAAGAAAGATGAACACATGGATAAAAAAAAATCTGAAATATTTTCTAAAAGGATTATATGTGTGGGTGTGTTCTACTGAAATCACAAGTATTTTACATTCTTTCTTTGAGTGTGGTGAGAAGTCTTTTCATTGGATAAAAGTTTAGCTCTTAGATTGTGGCATCTGTTCTTGGGTCTGTGGTCCCAGAGAGATGCTTATAAAGCTTTTAGAGTTGCTTATACTTTGGAGGCACATTGACACCAGGGAGACATGTTATGGGTATATTTCCTTGATCATGATGTGACTGTCTAAATATGCAGCCTTTCCATGAGCAAAGGGGCTACACAAGAAAAAAAGAAATGGATTTTTAAAAGCATATTTTTTGTCCTTCTGTTTACAATTTAAAAGCTCTGACATGAATTTTTTTATGTTCTTTCTTTATTGAGTTGTACATACCTCCATTGTTGCAAATGCATTTTAATTATATTTTCTGCTTGATAAATTTCCAATTCCCTATCTTTTCTTAGAGGTAACCCTAGAACTTAGGAGAGAGACTGAGCAATTGAAGATTTTCAAGTACTTATTAAATTGGTGGGAAAATAAAAATGAAATTATTACCTCAAACATCTAAAATGTATTATCCATCTATTACCAGTGCAACACAATATAGCCTACATGTAAAACTCCTAAAGTCAGTATCATTTGCAGAGGAGTTGCATCCAAATCCTCAGCAGGTTACTTTGATTTAGACTTTGATTTTGCTCTTTAGTGAAAGAGAGGCCGTGCTCCTTCCAACTTAATTAGATTACACTGCCGTGTTCTTCCTTTTATATTCCTCTAATTGGCTGTGGTTGGATTCTGTTTGGGAGGTAGTTGATGGGTTTGTACCATAAGCTAGACTCTGTTAGGCCCCACTGATATGAAGATGAATAAGACATGGCCTCTGATATTGAGAACATATAGCTTAGCGTGACAAATGGCTTTTTGCCAACAATCTCACAATGGAAGTATGATTGTTGCCTTAACGGAGTATAGAGATGAAAGAAAGTAATTCAATGGAGCTTGGACGAATAGCTGATGGCAATGAAAAGCCATGTAAAAAAACAAAGCGCATGCACACAATAGGAACAAAATATTTAAGCTCTGCTTTAGCAAAAGATGTTTTAGAAAGATGAAATAGCATGATCAAAGGTTAGGACTAATTGATCTGAGGCCAAAAATGATTTATCAGGCAGAGGTTTATTTTTGCACATAACAGAAAATCCAGAGTTTAAACATTACTTCCACAAGTTAAAATCAAGAAATCTTGTTCTTTCTGTGATTTCTTTCTGTCATTCTCAGTATGCCAGCTTTTGATCTTGGCCCCTTCCTGTCGTAATTATTAGATACTCCAGTAGTTACAAGTCTCATGTCAGTATAGAAATACATCTAAATTACTGGCATGTAAACATTACAGCTTTGAGTTCTCTTTAAAAGCAGGGAAACTTCCCTAGAAACGCTTCATATCTTTTTTTTTTTTTTTTTTTTTTCCAAGACAGAGTCTCACTGTGTTGCCTGGGCTAGAGTGCCGTGGCGTCAGCCTAGCTCACAGCAACCTCAAACTCCTGGGCTCGAATGATCCTTCTGCCTCAGCCTCTCTAGTAGCTGGGACTACAGGCATGTGCCACCATGCCCAGCTAATTTTTTCTATATATTTTTAGTTGTTCATCTAATTTCTTTCTATTATTTTAGTAGAGATGGGTTCTCGCTCTTGCTCAGGCTGCTCTCGAACTCCTGAGCTCAAACGATCTGCCCACCTCGGTGAAAAACAGTTACAACAGCACTCAAAGGGGCCTTCAGTGAGGCAAGGAGGAGTGGACTTAGGCAACAGAATATTCTCTTTACCTCTTTGCTGCCCGTCATGGAAATAAAATTTAGGTTTATCTCTGTCTTCTGCTTTGAGACTGGCAGTGTTAATAGCCAAGAGCGAATTAGGAGGGGCACATTGCTCAACCATAACTATTCAAGAAGCTTGTAGAGCTGGCAGTTGGGGCTCCTTCTCTGGGCTGCCATGCATCAGAGGACTCCACTCCATTCCTCATCAGCTGTGTCCCACCCCACAGAGCAAAAAGTCCATGGAACAGTGCACATATGGACATACCTATCGAGAATTTACTTCTTCCTTTTTAAACCACTGTTTGGAGGACTCAGGTCTCTGAAATTTGTAAACAGCTCATACCCACTTCCAGGCCTGTCTGGGTCACTCTACAAGAGTGAATCTTTCCAAAGGCAGACTACTGTGTAGGCTTATGTACTCTTAAGTTTGACAGGCAGTAAAAAAGGTATCTGCTTTCTGGGATCATAGTTCTATGGATGGTGCTTAGCTTTGATGTATGGGGTAGCTGGTCCATAGGTGTATCCATTGGCTCCTATTGGAGACAGGATGGTGCCATCCATGGATCAAGAGGTGGCTTGGGGCTGAGACTTCTATTTGTACTCATGCCTCATGCCCTGTGAGTATGATTAGTGGGCCTAAGGCTGTTTACTAGCTCAGAAAGGAGGGGGAAAAAACAGAAGTTATACAAGTTATATGAAATAAGGCCCAGAACACTTTAGTAACACTAATAGCTACCACTTATGTATCCTGTGCTGTGGGTTAGGCTCATTAAACCTATTAAGCCATGTGATCCTTAAACAACTCAGCCATATAGACTGTGATGTGAATGAAACTCCTTGTGTTGTGCAAAATACAACATGATTTTAAAGTCCCAGAGCTTTAACAATTAGGAGACCGTTATAGTCTCCATTTTATAAGTGAAGATCCTGAGACACAGACATAAAGCAATGTACTCATAGACACCCAGTAGGATTTGTTCCTCACTCTGCCAGATGGAAAGACATATTGAAAAATGAATGCCAAGGACAAGTGTGTGCTTCTCTCTTCATTGTCTTCTTATATACTATTTCCAGGGCTTTTGACTTTAGCAGCAAGATCTACAATTAGAGAGGGAAAGAACCTCAACATCTTCCATGCTTTTGTAAACATCTATACCACCCCTTGTATAAGAACCCTTGGTGGTTCCCTATTGCTTTCAGATGAATGGGATCTCAACTGTTTAAACTGACTTGCAAGAAGTTTCTCTATTTGTAATCTGTTTAACTTCTAAAACTTCAGCCTGTCCTTTGTCAACTTCCATTATCCAGGCTCATTCTGTTTTCACTTCCTCACACCTCTCATCATCTCTCTTCTCTTTGGGCAATATGTACACAGGGTTCCTTCTGACTAGATCCATTCACATTCCTTTACTCCCTGCAGGCACCACCCGCCCCTGGCTACCACACATTCTTCAATATTCAGCTTCATGTCACTTCCTCCAAGAAGCGTATATTGACCAATACCCCCTTGTACTATATGTTCATTAGCACCCTGCAACATTCCATTTTGCACTTAGCAAATTTTGTTGTCTGTGTCCAACATAGAATTATACAAAGCTTGAGAGGAGAGACTGGGCATGGTTTTCCACTGAGTCTGAAAACCATAATTGTTTAATGCCTAAGTTAATAAAATCTCAAAGGCTTCCAAATCATTAACTGTAATTTTAGTAATAATTAGCATTATGTTTTCTTTTTCATTTTATTTCTCTTGGCAATTTGCAATGATAGGGATCATTGTGAAGATACAAAGAGGAAAAACAGTAGGGAAATGAACAGGGTGCTTTTCTACATTTAGATGATATAAAGTATAGAATTATTTTAAAAATCAGCATAGATTTAACAAATTCCAACTTGTTCAGAATTTTTTTGAAACCATATGCTTATCACCATATTTTTGCTGCCTTTTCTTCCTTCTTCTATTTCAATTTTAGCAGGCACATACAGTTCACATCCAATTTTAGGTATAGTACAAGAAATTTAACATATTTTTCCAAAAACAATTAAATGTAAGAGAAAATTAACTTTATTGCATATCAGCAACTTTTAGCATAAAAACAAAAAAGAAAAAGAAAGGAAAGAAACACAGTCTGAGGTAGACTGAGTATGACTAGATGAAAAATGAGGTTAGACTTTTTAAGAAAAGGCTCAAAACACCACAAATTCATCCTTAGATTATAAAAAAGTGTGGGGTGATATTATAGGCAATAATGAAGGAGGTAGATGAAAACAGTACCAAAAAACTTTAAAATGTTTCCAAATATTTATGTTTGCTTAGAGTTTCTGGAAGAAATTACTGATTTAAGGATTAGGAAATGAATGAGCACTTTTAATAACAATGCAATGCCAACACAAAGAGAAACAATCCCAGAGACAGCTGCTCTGTTCTGAGAAGCATGCCGAGTGTACACATTTGCCTTCAAAGGATAAAATAAAATTCCTCCTGGAAAAAAAAAAATAAGCAGCAAGATGTGTGGAGTGGTGGGTAGAAGACAAAGATGAAGATTGATGATCATATTTATAATAGTGGTGCCACAAAATATTGGGACCCTGGGAGCCATCATCAACCCAAATCTATAAGGTTGGGCTCTCTATCTCTCATTTTCCTATAAAATTTACACATAACATTTTAAAACTCTAAAAATTACTCTGAGGCATAGAATAAACAAGCTGTACTGCTGTTATCTCTCCATTACCTAAGTGCCGTGTGTTATGAGAAAGTTATTACAGAGAATAATCAAAGCCTAGAGAGACATGATAGGAATACAGCCATGCCACAGGGATGAAACCCCAAGCCCCTGTCAGGATGAATAAGGCTGTTTCTCTATCTGCAAATATGGTCCTGATAAGATCAACTTATTCATTATTTCCTGAATAAGTATTTAATGAGTCCCTCCTGTGGAACACACATTGCTCTAGGCAGTGATACACAATCCCGATGTTAGTGGCAAGGAGAAGATACCCAATCAATCGATCATAAATAAGTAAGTGATTTAAGACAAAAAATTGATATTTATAATAACAATACAAGATGCCCAGGTAGTACAGAGAAATTTGTTGTATAGGGAGGTAGTGGGTTGGTAAGAGAAATCTTGAGTAAGAAGTATCATTTGAGCTCTGCCTAAAAAATAACAAGGATACAGGTACATTCACATATTGGGGGATAGTATTTTTAAAAGATGGGACATCATGAAAATAGGCTATGAAATAAGAAAGATCCTAGAGTATTCCCAAAAGAGAAAGAGGACAGTAGTGTGCATTGGATGAGAGAGAAAAGGTTAGCATTAAGTCTGGCAAAATGCAAAAGACCATGCTCTGTAGACTTCTTTAAGCCAGGGTAAGCAATATAGAATTAAATATCCTACTATGAGACTCCTCTGGAAGGCTTTGTGTTGGCAAATATCAATTTGATTTAGATTATTAAAATGCCACTCTGGTCCCTGTGTGCAAAATGGGTAAGAGAGAAGCAAAGACAAAAGCAGCACAATGAAGGGATAGTTTCAGTTCCAGATGACAGAGAGACAGCAGTAAAAAGCCATAGAGAGGAGGAAGTGGAGGTAAAGTCTTGTCATATTTGGGAAATATTCTGGACTTAAAGTGGAACAGAATAGTTCATAAATTGCAGATGGATTCAGGTAATGTTATAAATCATGGGTGACTATAAGGTTTTGGGCTTGAGATGTGGAAGATTGCAAATAGGCCAGTAAGAAGTGAAGAACATAAAGATTTCTGGTGCATCCATGTTTGGTTTCAAACCTCCATCTGACATCCAATAGGAAATGTTGGGTAGATTAGAATGTCTAGAGAAAGTGGAAGCTCAAAATTTAGATATAATTATTGCGACTGGAAAAAAAAAATTACGTATGGAGTCATCAGCGTATACATGGTATGTAAAGACCTGTACTGGATAAGAACCCTGGGAAGAGGGAATAGAGAACGTTTCAGGGGCCAAAAACAGTAACCTTTAGAAGTTAGGAAGAGATAAAAATTGCCTACAGGTGGAACCAAGATCTCAACAGTCCTTACTTTGAGAACTGTCACAATGAAATGATCCCTGAGTGTCAAACGTCAAGAAAGATTTATTCATCTGGACACTACCGTGCATGAACAGCCATGAGCATTGAGAATGCTGAAGTAAAATAAATGCAGACATTTTTCCCCTCCATGAGCTCAATAATGAATTGTTGAGAAAAAGTAATTTCAAATCAGTATTCTAAGTGCAACATGAGACAAAAGTGTGAGGTAGGTATTTCGATCACAGAAGAGAAGAGAGATTAGCTATTTGAAGAAAGGAAGGCAGAAAAGGCTTCTTACATAAGTTAACTAATTACGCAGGAGGTATTTTGGGGGGGGGACCTGGGATAGATGTCCTAGGTTTACTAAGTACAGTCATATGTCACATAAGGGTGTCTTGGTCAACAACAGACCACATACAAACGGTGGTCCCATAAGATTATAATGAAGCTGAAAAATTCCTATTCCCTGGTGAGATTGCAACTTTCGCAATGTCACAGATAAAGTATTTAATTCCATAGGCAATAATTGACTGTCGCAAATTATTATACAAGAATAATGTATGAAAGAGATAGTGATTTAAAACAGTAACTTTACATATGTTATGCACTATGAATCTGAGACAAGAGGCAAAAAAATAAAATTTGCTTTGTTGTTTTCTAAATAAAGTGACAAAGTAGTCATGTAAGATCACTGGGTTGCCATGGGAATCAGGGAAATTAGATGGGTATAAAAGGGCAGAACTAATATTTGTCTGTAAGTGCACACTGTGCATGAAGCATTCTTCCAGGTGCAATGACCCCTTTAGGCAGGAATTCTACGTGAGTGAAATTAAGACTGAGAGAGGTTGCAAACTACTTAAAGTCACACAGCCAGGAGCTGGTGGCACCTCCTCCTTCCATGATCTGTCCCACAGGAAGCTGTGCTCATCTTCCTGTACAACACTGCCTCCCAGTGGTCTCTCTTACCATCCACAGCAGAGTCATCTCACACATTATTGATTATATAATAGCTTTTGATTCTGTCTGGGTCACTCTGCTTTGTTATTGATATTGTCCCATCGAGGCCCTCTTCATCTCACCTGCTGCAGCAGCCTCCTCACAAGTCTCTTCTTTATTTCATATGCCACAAAAAAAATACGTGTTCTTCACAATGTAGAACTGATAGTAGTCCTGCCTATTTGATTTTTTCAATCGCTTGTGAAAAATTTCAGAACCCTTTATGCTGGTGACTAAGACAATACACAGATTGTCTTGAGCCTGACTTTTCAGCATTATATGGTATCAAATATGCTAATCTCAAGTAATGCCTCTACATGCCTCTACATGCCTCTACATGCCTCTACATGAATCATTGGTTAGCTTAAGTCTAATCAGAATTGAAGAGTATTCTGTGTACCCCGCTTAAGTGGTGGAGTCTTAGAATTATTATTATATCCTTGCTGTGACTATTTGTGCTTTTTGTTGTCATAGATAAATAGTTTAAGGCTTCTTTAATATATTTGAGTCTATATTATTTTAAATCTATATTTAAGTATCTTTGCTTGTGTGTATATATACCAAATGTTTATTGAAACTGAATTTAGCAAATTTAGTCAAATTATATCACTGCCTATGGGTAAAGTTGAAAGCTTTTATCATGTCTTGAAGACAAGTGAGATAGCATGAACAACAGCTCCAAGAGAGTCAGATAGCCTTTTAGTGGGCACATGGGCCCCACCCTCTTGATGAAATGTAGAGAAGTACACTGTTTGGAGTGGGCTAAACCTGGAGTGTATTATAAAATGGTAAGTAGGGGATCTCTTTTATTATATGCTGTGTCTTTTTCAGTTCTAAATGGGAGATAGAGCATAAATATTTTGCAGCCTTATGTATCACAGTATTATAAAATTATATATTAGTCTGAACTTCAGATTGATATGGAATGAAATTATATCAGACTGTCTAGAATCTCCTGAAAACTGAGAAGGGTTTAATAGCAGAAGTAAGATTTCCTATGCATCATTCCACAACATGCAGTTGTGGAATACTTTACTCATGCCTTTGAATATTTTATTTTTCTCACTGACTTAAATGCTGTGTGAAAGACTACAAAGGTACTCAAATTCTAATCCCCAGAACCCGTGAATATATTACCTTACTTGGTAAGAGGGATTTGCAGATATGACACAGTTAAGGATGTTGAGATGAGGAGATTACCCTGGGGTTATCTTACGGGGCTTTTAAGATGAAGGCAGAAGACTGAGAGTCAGTACTAGCAGGTGTGATCACAGAAGTGAAAGATTAAAATGATACAACAAAGGCCATAAGCCAAGTATCACAGGCTACCTGTAGAAGCTGAACATGACAAAGAAACAGATTCTCTCTTAAAGCCTTCAGAATGACCATTTACACTAAACTTCTGGCCTCCATAAATATCAGATAATGAATTTGTGTGGTATTATGACATAATTTTATGATTTGTTACAGCAGCAATAGAAAATTAATACGTGCCCCTCTTTCTGGTCAAGTATTAGTAATCTTATTAGCTCTGCTTCTGTGGATTTTACTTCTGCATCGGTAGGTAGATTCACATAGAGAGGAAGAGCTATGTTTGACTTGGCTTCAAACTCCATTTCTTCATGCCAAAGAAGTGAGAGTGATCTGGGTGTGACATTGTCACCTTCAAATACTGAAGCAGGCAAGAGAAAACAGCAAAAGTGGCTTTAATGTTTTGAGCTCAAGCACATGACACCTTGTTTCTGTCTTCCATAGCATTCAACATGGCCCCTCACACAAGGGAAACATGATTATTTAAGAGAATATTTTTGCATAATAAAGGGGTAAGAAATCTGGTAGCACTTTTGCATATTTAAGCCAAGAATGACGCTATTTTGATAAATGTTTATTCTCTACAAATATTTGGCAGTAACAGGAAATCAGAAAGTGGCTGAAATTTTGCCAAACATACCACTTAGCCTGTTCGCTTTCTATGAATTGTAGAAAACAATTAGTTTAAGCTTTTATTCAAGCAGATAAATCAGATCACACAGTGTAGCCATTATATGTTGTTTGTCCGATTGGTTGAAAGCACTTGTGACTGGATTTATGGACTTTTTGGCCCATTTGTTTCTCCCAAAAGCTGAGTGATGGCTTAGGTGGGAACTTCTGGGATGCAGAGAGTGGATGTCAATCCAAATAAATCTCTCAAATGCTAAGGAAATGAATGGAATGAGCCATGTAGCTGACTCAGGGTTCCTTAAGTAATTGGGACGTACTCAAGTTTCCTAGAGCATTTTTCTAAGGTCATTCCCATCATCCAATTTAGTCATCATCACACTT
>VSMD01032758.1:0-11056 GCA_008750895.1 Mirza zaza
GATTAATAAAATGTGGTATATGTATACCATGGAGTACTATTCAGCTCTAAGAAACAACGGTGATATAGCACATCTTATATTTTCCTAGTTAGAGCTGGAACCCATACTACTAAGTGAAGTATCCCAAGAATGGAAAAACAAGCACCACATATATTCACCAGCAAACTGGTATTAACTGAGCAGCACCTAAGTGGACACATAGGTACTACAGTAATAAGGTATTGGGCAGGGGGGAGGGGGGAGGAGGGCGGGTATATACATACATAATGAGTGAGATGTGCACCATCTGGGGGATGGTCATGCTGGAAACTCAGACTTGTTGGGGGAGGGGGAAAGGGCATTTATTGAAACCTTAAAATCTGTACCCCCATAATATGCTGAAATAAAAAAAATAAAAATAAATAAAATAAAATAAAAAAATAAATAAATAAAATAAATAAAATAAAATTCAAAACCAAGAAAAAAAAAAGAATTTACACAAAATTTTCATTGATAATCTAAATCTTTCTCTCATTAAACTGTCCTCCATCTTCAGTGTATAAAATAAAACTAAAAATTGCTTGTACTTTAAAAAAAAAAAAAAGGCTATTTCATCCAGTTGTGAAAAATATTTCTGTATCTTCTGAAAAGAAAAATCTTCCCAGTCCCTTTCCCTAAGGACCATACTTGGTTATGAGAGTGTGAGAGTGCTGAAACCCACAGACTGAGTAGCCTCTGCTGGAGGCAATGGAGATTCTGAAGCCAGAGGAGCAGGCAAAGCTCTAAACCATGCAGAAGTGCCAAAATACAAAACATGGAATCTGAAAGGCTGCCAGACCCAGGAGCAGGTGTCAGAAAGAGGAAAGGAAACACTGATGAAGCAGCAATAGATAGGATGTGGGCTGGGGAACTCACTGGTGATTTCCTAGAAAGTCTAATCTGTTAGGGTTTGCAGCTTACTTTTACGGACCAGCCAGGGCATGGTCACAGATGGGTCAGCCCATTTAAAGTGCCAGTGGAAATTAGAACAGTACTGAAGTCGGAAGTATTTCTCATCACCACCGTGTTGGCCCATACCCATCCCAGCGTTATTGGTAAATGGAGTTAAGTTGGCATCGAGTGTTGCTCATCACTTTTTATGCCATATATAATGGTTCCTGATTTCAGGTTAGCAAATTTTGGCATGAGTAATGAAGGAGATGGTCATGTTGGGTCAGGAATATCAAAAGCCAGAAATAGAACAGCTGGCAGTGAATGCCAGGGTAATAATGGCTTTATGAGTCTTGGTAGTTCCTTAGAGCACAGTTCTTTTTGACAAAGTCAGATTCCACTAATATGCCTGGGGGCGCCTATGGCATCTCCCATTGGCTGGCCTTCTCTGATGTCTGGCACTGGTCAATATTTAAATTTCTCACTGGCGTGCCAGTGAGAAGGCACCTTTCGTGTCTGTTTGAGTGGCCTGTGGTGTTTCTCAAGTTAACCAGTTGTTGGGGTGGGTGGGCTTGATGGAAGAGAAGTAATAAATAACAGGGATGAGTTGCTATGAAACTGTCCTGGGTGAAAAGGTATAGTGAAGAGTCAAAGGCAAGTTCTTCAGAGACTAACCAGGTGAGTTGATAGCGCTGTCTGCAAGGTCTCAGCAGCAGAAGTCTTCTCTTGAGCCCCAGGTGCTGCATTTCAGCTGATCGCTGATCTTGAAGTGATAGGTGAACAACCACCAGACAGTACAAATCCAAAACTACAATATGTTGTGGGGAATGTTGTTTTTCTGGTATTTAATTTAATATTAATAGAGTGGCAGCAAGCTGATAAAGGAGAATAAGAGGTTTCAATTTGGTGTTGGAGTCCACCATGACCAAAATTGCATGGTCATGAGAATGGGACAAGTCTATGGCACATCTATGACAATGGCATTCTGGGGCATGTGGAGGTTGACAGTGATGTGATAACCCTTTGATCAGTCTAGACTTGTATTTACTTTGCAGGCAGATGGCTTAAGGACTGGTGGATTGCAGGTTGCTGGACTCAAAATCACCAGAAAGGTGCCCTAAAGAGGCTCTGAATGCCCTTTTTAGAATTTCAAGGGCCACCCTACCTCACCAGTAGTATAAGGGCTGAGCTGGGGCTCTGCGGTTTGGAATCTCCTACCTGGAAGGCTCAGTAGGTCATTGCTCTTGGCCACTACAGTGTTCTTTGTTAGAGGGTCTACTGGGACTATGAGGGTTTCAATGTCCTCTAAAATTCTGGCTTTTGTGTCAGTGCATTTGATCAGTAGTTGAGCTGAACATTAAGTAGAGGATGTGGAAGTCAATCCTTTGAAAGAGGGATCATCAACTATACTTCCAGCTTTTGCTGAGCTTGAAGAGGCATTATAGCACTATAGTTGGGAGCTTGGGCTCTGTTGTCAGACATCCTAGATTTGGTTCAGGTTCTCTCTCTCACTAGCTGTTTAACCTAGGACATGCTAGTAATCCTGAATATAAATAGGGATAAAAGTAGAACCTACCTCACAGAGTTGTGGTTAGATGACATAATGTGTGAGACATGCTTAGTGCAATGGTTACATAAGGTAAATGTTTAATAAATAATGGCTATTACTATTATTCTGGTTTTACCCCAGTGGTAATAAATGACAGCAATCAGGCTGCATTCAAACAGGAGACTGGCCCCCTCCAAACATTGCTTTCATACTTCAAAGGTAGCCCTGATGGCCAGGAGTGCCTGCTCCCAGCGTGGTTGTTCTAGGACTGAACCAGAACTTGCACATGTGGTCTCCTGTGTTTGAATCCCACCGTGATAGTCCAAGCATTTGTTTCAAAGTGCACACCTGTTTGGGATCATAGCAGAACAAGAGCAGGACAGAAGAGTTTTTCCTCTTGGTGGGCAACAATTACAGCCCCAAATCATACAATCTCCTTCTTTCTTTTTTGCCTAGGTTTGACTATGTGTATGACAGAGAAGAAAATGGGAGACATATTACTAAGAGTACCTTGTGAACTCTACGATCTGTTGGACATCTGGGTTAGGAGTGGGAGTGGGAGTATCTTGCCTGCCAAAAAGCTGTTTGCCTTGGCAAGACAGATCATGGGAACTGTTAATCTCATCTTCAAACTTTTGAAAGTATCTCTCATGGCTGGCCTGGAGGGAGCCTAAGTGTGCCTCTGCCAGGTCAGGGGCTCATGGGGCTGAAACCCTGCAAATACAAGAGAATGCTCCGAACAAACCCAAGCCACTGCGGTCTTGCAGGAGCCCTTTCATCAGACGTTCGAGAACAGGAGCGCTGTCCAGGCCAAATGGCGCTGCTGTATACTGGAATTGCTTAAGGAACTTCTGGGAGGCTGCCTTCCATTGGTCATATTCTTAGATGCACCATTTTAGACAAGCTGCATTTCTTGAAAATCTGTATACTGCAGAGTTAATCTCGAAGGTTGGAAAGATTGGTGGACCTGTTTAGCAATCCTGAATGGGAGACTGATTGCCTGAGGCTGCGGTAGACCTGGCTAGAATGAGCTCTCCATCTTTCTGAGGCAGAGGCGGAAGTCCCAATGAATTCTAGGCACTACTTCATATCAGTATACCTACAGCGTGTCTCGGCCTCAGCCTCACATAGCTAACATTTGTTTTATAGGTAAGCAGGGCTACAACAATTATATTCGTCATTTTAGAGAAACTTCTCTGCTTCACATAGGAAAATACTTGCTGGTAGATGGGACATTTATGTGGAGTCTAGAAATGGGCAGGCCTGCAAACAGAATTCTCAGCAGTCTTTGAAAGTGAAATGCAAGATGTAGGTTTCCTAGACCATTGACTAACCATGGTCAAATCTGTGTGACCAATTGTGTGAGGAGGATCAGATATCTCAGGGGAGACTATCGTGGTTCTCACGTGCATGGAGTAGGCATGGTGTGTGGGGAAGGCCCAGGCTTGGTGGGCTTGCTCACCGAATTTCCTAAGGTCCCTAAGTGCACTACGCATGCACCTTGAAACACTACCACTTCAGCTTCACAGGGACATAGAACGTGTTGCCACTGAGACTGGGAGCTGGGACACAGAGGAGTGTGACTAGGCCAGCCAGCTTCTTCTCCACTGGATAACTAGGGCAGCTTTCCAGAGACGAGGCCAGCATGGCTCTGTGTGGACGCCCGGGCACAAAGTGGCTGGTCTCCCACAACGCGAGCACAGCAGCCTGGCCGTGCAGCCTGGCGGCCGGCAGCGAGCACCAGGAGCTCCTGCCTGGCTCTGCTGGGGAAACCACCTCACAGTCGCCTGGGGTGTGCAGGGTCTCAAGGACCATCCGAAACTTTCCACAGACCGTCACTCGGCAGACGGAGCTGCCCAGGCTGACTTGCAGACGGCAACAGTGCAGATGTCCTCCGTGCCGCGCACTTTCCTTTAAGACCACCTTTAGGCATTCATTGTGCCTTCCTAACCCAGCCCTGATTTGGGGGACATTTTCTTTCCCCATATTGTGTTCCATCATAGTAGAACAGTATAGCAAGGTGCCTTTCCTTCCCTTTAAGGAAGCTAGAGAGCTCACTGAAGTCTTCTCACCATCCCTGGCACATTGACAGGATGGTTTGTGAGCATAAGATATACTTTCTTTCTCTTGGGATTTTGAGACTCTGGCAGAATAATGTAAGGATGAAAGAAATTATTGGGGTTTGTTGGGTGGTGGCACTGAGGTGACATGGTGAAGCAGTTACTGTGCCTGAGGTCACCTACAACTACTTGGTTCCTGTCTGTTTCTAGCCTTCCCTTCAATTCCCTGAGCTCCTTAACATCCTTTCAATAAATTATCCTTTTACTTGGGTTTGCAAGAGTAGGTTTCTGTGGCGTGTAACCAAACCACCTCAACTAACGTAAGTCCATGACACTAAACGTCTCATTCCAATTGTAGTGGCAGCAGACATAACTCTGGCATTTAGAGTCTGAGCCTTCCGCCCAGTGGAGCTGACATGGTATTTGACACATTCTGAGGTACAAGGGTCTCATGTTCAGGGATAGGGGATATTGATTTGTATGGAAATGACCACTCATTCCTGTGAAATGGAAAATTAACAAAAATTATTCTGCAACCCCACAAAAAAGCCCCCGAATTTGCTAGAGGAAATTTCTCTGGAAAAGAGAAAACGTAGAGCTGCCCCTGCTCCAGCAACTGTAAGCATGAGCCAGTAGCTTCATCTCTGCCTGTGAGTTGGGTCACGAGCGCAGCCCAGTGTGGGAAGAATTTCACGTTTCCTTTCCCCAGAGATAAAGACTGAAAATGACCAGACTTCATCTAGTAGGCTTAGGTATATCCTAAGCAGCGTTGAAACCCATCCCTCACACTTTGGTGATGGCTAACAGCAGGTCTGGCCAGGGTGTTGCTTAAATAAAGCTGGGGGCTCAGGAGTCAGGGGATTTCTGAGGCTGAAAGCGCAGGCAAAGGTCTAAAATTGCAGGAGATAAATCCAAAGGAACACCAAATATGTGGAGCCAAAGCAGGTGCTGAAATCTCGCCATACGTGTTTAGAAATAAGAGCAAATGCAAGCGACCCAGGAGCAGTGAGGTGGGAGGGAACCCCTGCTGAATGATTGCCTAGAACATCCGTTTGTCATCTGCAACTGATTTTTGTAGGTTAGAGTCTATCTCTGGAGCCTGGATGGATTCAGGGTCATATACAGAGCAGACAAATGAGGCAATAAAAGCAAAAAATGGATATTCTGGGTGAATCTTCAGTAACACAGGCCCCTGTGAAGGACACTGTCTGAGCAATGGCCTGGTGGCCTTCACCATTGTCAAACAGTCTAGACATGAGTCCAGCGAGCTGGGGGCTCTGACACTGATCAGCTCTGTGACTGCTGGAAGTCTTAAACCATTCTGGGCCTGTGTTTCATCTTCTGAGATATGGGGATAACAGTATCTCCCCCACCTACTTTGTAAGGCTATTCTGAAGATCACATAAATCATAAGAATGCCCAAAATGATAAGAAATCCAAAAATGCTGTAAGAGTCCAAGGGCATCATCAGAATCCTCTCTTGTAAACTGAAAAACTAATGCTTTTTATTTGCCAGTCTTCTCTGCAGAGTTCAGTCTTCAAAAAGCATTATTTTCTTGATAGAAACCAACACTTCTCACAGACTTCTGTTAGGAAATCAACTGAAGAGGTTACCAAACTTTTGCACAAGCTATTTTTAATCCGGGAAGTAAGGCTAGCGCACTGACTCCCTACAGCTATCACTGCGACTTTTCAAGAGAAAATGCCCTTGGGTATGTTGTGGCTTTTCTAATAGCCGTTACAAAGAGAGTTTTTCAAATTGAGCCACATGATCAGATCCATGGCACAGCTATATCTAGGGTGTGTTCAGTGGATACAGCCATTTTAAACCCCAGTGCCCTGTGGATGTTACTTAGGTTTCATACTGTGAATTTGAATTCACAGTATGAATTTGACTTTTGCCTGGATTTTGGATTTAATGTTGAGAGCACCTTTCTTGTGTGGTACCTCTAAAAAGACAACATATTTAGAGTATTGTAGTTAATATATTTACTAAGGGCTTTTAACTTTACAAAGTAGTTTTTACTTTTTTTTTTTTTTTTTTTGAGACAGAGTCTCACTCTGTTGCCCGGGTTAGAGTACCATGGCATCAGCCTAGCTCATAGCAACCTCAGACTCCTGGGCTCAAGCGATCCTCCTGCCTCAGGCTCCCAAGTAGCTGGGACTACAGGCATGTGCCACCATGCCCAGCTAATTTTTTCTATTTTTAGTTGTTTGCCTAATTTCTTTCTATTTTTAGTAGAGACGGGGTCTCGCTCTTGCTCAGGCTGGTCTGGAACTCCTGAGCTCAAGCAGTCCTCCCGCCTTGGCCTCCCAGAGTGCTAGGATTACAGGTGTGAGGCACCATGCCTGGCCTACAAAGTAGTTTTAAAATCTCATTCTGCCTAAGTAACCCCTAAGCTACAAATAAGCTATGTGCAAAAAATTGACTCACAATGGTTACTGGGATTCATAATTCATTTCCCAAAGTTTAAATGTGGTCAATTTATTGTCTGAGTTCTGGGTCTTGGGGCAGGAGACTATGTGGTCAAGGAGTGAAGAATGGCCGGGCGCGGTGGCTCACGCCTGTAATCCTAACACTCTGGGAGGCGGAGGCGGGCGGATTGCTTGAGCTCAGGAGTTCCAGACCAGCCTGAGCAAGAGCGAGACCCCGTCTCTACTAAAAATAGAAAGAAATTAGCTGGACAACTGAAAATATATAGAAAAAATTAGGCGAGCATGGTGGCGCATGCCTGTAGTCCCAGCTACTCGGGAGGCTGAAGCAGGAGGATTGCTTGAGCCCAGGAGTTTGAGGTTGCTGTGAGCGAGGCTGACGCCACGGCACTCACTCTAGCCTGGGCAAGAGAGCGAGACTCTGTCTCAAAAAAAAAAAAAAAGAGTGAAGAAGAAAAAGACAAAGAACATTTCTTCCTTCTTTCTTGTACACATCCCAAGCTTGTTGAAAAAAAAATTTTCCAATAGAGTTATTCTTCAGAATCCTCTCTTATCCATTCCTGTGCCCCTCTACTGTCTTCCCATCCCTTCCCCCCAATCTCCTGCGCACAGACCCTACACAAGCCCACCCCCAAGATGCATGCAGGAGGCCTCTGGCCATCTAGGCTGCTCTCCCTGACGTGCACGTGAAAAGCAGCTCCATGGAAACCAACTTCCCAGTTTCAATTCTTCAGACTGACTGCTGCCACCTCCATCCTACATTTGGTTGCCTTTGTTCACACTTTGTACTACTTAGTGTATCTTCCCCACACCCAGGTGTAGACCCATTGAGATCAGGGCCAAAGCCATATTGACCTCTGTAAACTCCTCTCTCGATTCCTTTCTTTACTCACAGTTGGTTCAGAGCACAGTGATTTGCTAATTATTACAAATATTGACTTTATAAAAACAAAAAAAAAATATGTCCCTCTACTCTGCCTGGGTATTCTCTTTACTCAGCTTTCACAAGGCTCTTTCCTTTACTATAATATAATTTTCCATTCATTTACTTCATAATTCTCAGGAAAAAAGTGATTTCTTTGTGCTCTTACAAATAAATACATCACCATCAGATTGCTCCAGAGGTGTTTGCATTTTTTCAAGGGGCTACGTACTAACCCTAAGAAATGTCTAAGTTACGGATTTTCTGGAGACTCTCTCTGTTCAGGTCACCTGCAAGGCGTGAGCACTGCTCTGCTTAGGAGCCAGCTCTTCTAAGCTTCTCAAGGCTTCTATCCTCCACTTTTGAGCTCCCAGCAATGACTTTAATGGTGGTGCAGGTGGGGAGAAGGGTGAGTGAGGGAGAGAAGGGTGGCTATGTGTTTGTATAGGTTATTGTTTGCAGGTTGGGGACTACATATATTAATAGTTATCCCCAGCCAGGCACGGTGGCTCACGCCTGTAATCCTAGCACTCTGGAAGTTCGAGGCGGGCGGATTGCTTGACATCAGGAGTTCGAAACCAGCCTAAGCAAGAGTGAGACCCCATCTCTACTATAAATAGAAAGAAATTAATTGGCCAACTAATATATATATAGAAAAAATTAGCCGGGCATGGTGGTGCATGCCTGTAGTCCCAGCTACTCGGGAGGCTGAGGCAGGAGGATCACTTGAGCCCCGGAGTTTGAGGTTGCTGTGAGCTAGGATGACGCCATGGCACTCACTCTAGCCTGGGCAACAAAGCAAGACTCTGTCTCAAAAAAAAAAAAAAAATAGTTATCCCCTACCTTAAATCATTAAAACTTCTCAGTTCTGGATTTAACCTAATCCTCAAGACCTTCATGGGAATGGACAAAACTAAGGACGCTCATTCCATATTGAAGTAATCTCTTTAGTTTAATAAGTAGGCGTTTCATATGGTTTGCATATTTATCTTTCTAAATCTAGAAAAGGTCTAGTTTTCAAATTATTGGGATAAAACTACATCCAGAATATGATAGGATGAAATTTTTACAATTCATGAAAACTATCTCATATATATTCAAACCTAAAACTAACAGATTGTCACACTTGGAACAAATAACATTTTCACCAGTTCAAAGTTGAAAGAAGTAGAGAAAATGAGCTCAGACTCCTCTAAACAGTGTTGATGCCCCTATATCCAGGGCCTGGGGCTGTGAGAGGTTGACTAACTTCGTTGTTTTTGCTGGGGAGGTCAGCAGAGAGAGGTAGGGGTAACAGAGAAAAACACAAAGTATCTTTCCAGTACTATCCCTTGCACCAGGAGTTGTCATGGGAACAGGCCACAAGGTGGAGATGAAAGCAAAATTAAAAAATAGCCTCCAGTATTGGGAATATTGAGAACTACTTGTGGGCAGATAACAGTACTAATTAAAAGCGACCAAACAAAAAGTTAAATCCCTCTTCTTGTAGAAGATATTTTTAATCATAGAAAATCCAAGTATCAAAAAATAAAATAAAGACAAGATTCTCCATAAACCTCCATCACTCAGAGACAATATCTGTCAATATCTGGACATATTTCTTTCTGGTTTGTTTTCTAGCTTTAAAAAATTGTGTCATATCCCTGTTTCTTATATTTGATATTTTAACATAGAAATTTTCCATATCGCTACAAACTCTTCTTAAACACCATTTTAATAGTTGTACAATATTCATGTATGTTGATATAGCATAATTTACTTAATCTTTCTTCCATGATTAGACAGGTAAGTTGGTTCTATATTTTCTATCATATACAATAATATACTAAATATATTTGTGCATTAATTTTTTTCTGTATTTAGAATCATTTCTTAGATTCTCAAATGTGAAATTATCAGGTCAAAATATATGCATGTTTTTAAGGAATACTCATGCATACTATCAAATTATTTTCTAAGAGAGCTATTATATCTGTTCATCTATCCACAAGTATTATCTGTAAAACTAACTACTATATGTTGCCACTTCTGATCAGCATTGTTTTCTCTTTTATTTTCAAAACATCTTTGCCATTTTGTAAATAAAAATTGTATTCACAATTGTCAGTCATTTGGTTTTCCTTTTTGTGAATAAGACAATTATTAAATGTATGTAAATTCCTATGAGAAGTATAAACCAGTATATCAGCACTAAAGTATTGATGCCCTTCTAAAATATTCGTGGCCCAGTCAAGTTTTCTTTCATAAGTATAACCTAAGTAAAGAAAAACGAGAAAGTAAGCCTTACTTTTATTTAGAGATTTTGAAGAACCTTCTGCTGGCCTGCCTTCTCCGTCTCTCTCTGTTTTATTTTCTTCTTCTCTTTCAGGTTCCTTTTTTCTAGATGTCCCAACTATTTCCTCTAGTTCCTTCTCCAGATCACTATTTCTTATAAGGGTATAATGGAGTTTCTCATTTGCATCCTCAAACTTCTCCTCTGCCTGTCTGGCTCTGTTTTCAACCTCCCTGATGTGGACAAACGCATCAGAGATACACAACAAAATAAAAACAGTCAAAAAGTATCTTTGGCACAGAAACTCATTGTTTAATATAGGCAATGGGATTAGATAAATGTGTCTGAAGAGGAGAAATAAGGGAAGCAGAAGAATCAATAATTAACCAAGAATTGGGGGCCCAGGAACTACTCTGGATGTTAATGTCAGAGTAGCAATCATGTTGTCATTTAAGAATACAACATATTTATAATTTCTTAGTAAAATCTGACTTTTGGGTATTTGGAATTTTCTATCAATTGCCTTTTAAGAGTTAATTTTAGTTTATTTTAATTGATATGATCCAACAAAAAACAAACCCAATAACATCCCTTCTTTTCTAACGCCTCTAAACCCAGACTTTACAATCAAGAAAACTAGTTTGGGACGTGCTTCTTAAATACTACAGCACATATTATATGTCTATATGGTTATGGTCTTTTCTTGGCATCCTCAGCCATCTCAACTATATTGCCCTTCCTATTCTTTGGGTTATGTAACATTCTTTCTCAAGCACAATAGTTTTTCCCAGTTCCATTTATTTCCCTAAGTCATCTCTTAGACATACACTGAATTGGATCACTCCTAATAATGCCCCCCACACACACACACACATATGGTTCTTTGACTTCCTCCAGTTTCACTGTGGGTA